>ABLG01001680.1:0-31308 GCA_000172435.1 Meloidogyne hapla
AATCATCTGCTAAGTAATTGGCTTAATAAGGCAAGTAATTTTAATTGATAATTACACATTACCAATAAATTTTTAATAAAACAAATAATTAAAATAATTTAAAAAATGAATGTAAAATTTTTCTTTATTTTATTTGCAATTCTTCTTATAATTGCTGGAAGTTTGGCTAAGGTTTTTAAATATATTTTATTTAAATATTAAATTAAATTATGTATATTTTTTAAATTTAAAGAATAATGAACACCATAAACATCCAAACCATCCAACACATCCTCCACATCCAAAGCACCCTACACATCCTCCACATCCAAAACATCATTCAAAACGTCCACATCCAACACGTAAACACCGACGAACATTTAAACCTTTTTCATCACCTAAACCAAAGGCCTGAATTGTTGAATTTGTTAATGATTGACATAAAGGAATAACTAAATAATAAATTAATTTTTAATATGTAGATTAGTTTATTAATTAAATTGTTAACTCGAATAATAAATATATACTTATTTTGGACAATATTAAGATTGGAAACTATTAAGATTGTTTATAATAGTGTTGTGTGGTTTCCAAATATTTAAATTTAATATTTTATTTAAAAAATACTCCAAACAAATTCTTATTTATTCATTAATTTATAAACAAAATTCTAAAGTATGAAATCCTATCAAATTTTTCCAATTCTTTCTTTTATTTTCTTCTGTTCCTATAACTTTATCAATAATATTTTGATAATAATAAACATTTGTGTCCATCTTTTTTAAATTTTATTTTTTTAATTAAAAATTAATTAAAATAACCAAAATATTCTCTTTAGAATTACTTAATACAACTCTAGTACAATTTGGACCCATCGAAGTTACACCAAGAAGAAACCATCTTCTTATACCTTGTGAATCTATAAACTGGCTAATTAAACCTCCTCCACTGTCTCCCTTTAAATAAATAAAAATAACTATTTTATTAAATATATGAAAAATATTAAAATTAAAATATAAAATTCAGACAACCCAGAATAATGTGATGGATATTTAATATTTGACACTTAATAAATTGTACCTCTTAATCTAAAGCTCAATTGTTAAATAATTTATTATTTTAAATTTCTTTTTGTTAAATTTCTTTAAAATATAATTATTAGAGTTCGAACAAGAAAAGGGTCATGGTCAAAATTTGCAGATTAAAAATCTTTTTTTTTTAAATAAAGAAAGGATTTTTAGGATATTAATTCGGAAACAAAATAAAATATATTTTTTAAAACCTAACTGAACAAGTGCTTATATTTCCTGGTGACCTTATACAAAGAATATCTTCATAATATTTTATAACATTTTGTTTACAATCTTCTTGTTTCATTAAAGAAATTAATTTAGCCTTCTGTAAAAAAGATGATGATTTCATTTTACCATTAAAATTAACAGCTTAAAGAATATTTTTCAATTAGAAACACAAAAACAATTTATTTAATTACATTGTCCCCATCCAAATACAACAGGTGATGCATGTTCCTTCCAATTAAGTTTAACTTTTTCATCCAAATGAATTAAACACTTTAATTTTAAATAAATATATTATTTTAATTTTTTAATCAATTTATTTTAATCTTTAATTTAAGCCTGCCCTCCTATAAATAATATTTTTATTTTTTTAAATTATTTATTACAATATGATTAGCAATATTTGCAGGTATTGTTATTTTCTCATTGCTATCAATTTTTTTATTAGTATTTTGATCATATGGAATAGAATGTCCTAATTCGATTATTGCATAATCTCCTATATATATATTTATTTTATAATTTTAAATATTTAAAATACTTCCAACACAAAATTGATCAAAATAGTGTTGATATGTAGCACTTAAATTTAAAATTTTAATTCCACCTAATTAAATAATTATCAAAAAATTTTCTTTTAAATATTTAAATAAAATCACTTTTTTATTGTATATTTAATTGCATGTTCAGGTAATTTACAATTCCTTAGTGCAGAATTATCTCCTACACAAATACTTCCAATATGAATAAAATATTCTTCTAAAACTTTCTTTTTGCTAGCTGCATCTGTCTTACTAAGAAAATTTAACATTATCAGAATTAATTTTTAATAAATTTTATTTTTTTTTTATTAAAAATAAATGAAGAAAAAATATTATTATTATGAGCCAATGAAAATTTCTGGGTTAGTGGTTCGTTTTATTGAGAAATAAACACTATAATCGTGATCAGGATATTTATTACCCCGTATATGCCGTTTTGAGCACTAATTTAGTGGATGTGGTATAAGGGATAAGTAAATAATAAAGTACCTTTATTATTTACAAAAACAATTAAATTCTGTTTAAATTTTCTTACTTGCAACATATTTTTCTTCCATTTTTATTTTTTCTACAAGAAAAATTAACTCCACTTTTTCTAAAACAATGAGCAGCTGTGAGTACATGACGTTTAGAAATAAGTACACCAGTACATCTCAATAATGGATTTATTAAATAAACAGCCCAAGGGAATTCTCCTTCACGAACACCTTCTCCACCTAATACCTTTTAATTTACTTTTAATAATATTTTTTCTTAATATGTTAAATTTACTTTTAATTCTGAATCTAATATTGTCATCCTTTTAGAACGTTTATTAGATGGAAATGGAATTGACAATCCACAACGAACTGGATCTGAGAAAATATTTAAAATACTACATTTATATTTAATAAATGATAAAAAATTAGAGATGAATAATTAAGAATAAATTTTTAACGAAATTATATTTTCAGAATAATATCTACATAAATATAGATAGTTTATAAAGTTTTTTTATAAATTTTTATAAAGCAATAAAATAGTTAGACAAAGAAAGAAAATTCATTTAAGAGAGAACGGAGAGTCTTTTAAAAATAAAAATGATCTCAATTATATTCAAAGATTACAAATTTAAACAGACCATAAGCATTAAACCCGGCTAACCATTTTGATGGGGCAAATTTAAATTCTTGAAGAAATAAAGGAAAATTAAAAAGAATTAAAAATAAGCAGAAAAGAATCATTTTAATTAATTTTTTTGAATTTAATTTGAAATTAATAAATAAATAATTTAAATTATGTATAAAGCTAAATTAAATACTATTTGAATTCAATCACATAATACATACATATTATGATCAAATATGTTAAATAAACGTGAGAAAATAAATATGTGAATCATTGTTAAACTTATAGATATTCAATTAATGAATTAAATTTATATAATTTATTTTTGTTTTTGTAAAAAATTAATTCTCATGTAGAACTTAAGCACAATTCACCGTCCAATTGTCCTCAGTCCAGTTGTCTTTAGTCCAATTGTCTTACTGTCCTATTGTCTCTTATTCCAATGGTCGTGTGCCGATTTCCATTGCGCATTTTTTATGTTTATTTAAATTCCAAATAATATCTCATTTATTTTTTAATTTTAGTTTTAAATTAATTATTTATTTTATTCAATTCAAGAATATGGGAAATGATCAAAGTGGCGGTCGCAGTAGAAGTCAGGGCAGTAAAGAATTAAATTCTCCAACAATTTCGATGGGCGTTCCTGCTTCTTTCTCATTTTTGGCTCGAAAAAGTTTAAAAAAATATTTAAAAAATAATTTATGTTTAGATTTTTAAGAAAAAAATATTTTAATATTTTAATTTGAGATCCATAACCCTGATTTTAAAAAATACGAATCTTTTGCTATTCTGAATTTTATACTAAAATTTTATTTATTTTCAACCAAAATTTTTAAATAATTTCTTAATTTTATTTTTTTTAATTTAGGAAATTCAACAAAAAGTTTATTATCGTCAAGTATTGTTGTTGTTAATGATGGAGCATCAACTTCAGCTTCAATTGGCGATGTTAATGCTGAATTGGATTTAAGAAGGATTAAGGTTTTTAAATTTTATTTCTTTCAAAATTATTTTAAATTTTGTTCTTTACTCATTTTTATTTTTTAAATAATTCCATTTAATTTTCTCAGGAGATTCCCCATTTTCTTCCATTAATGCAAGGTGTTTTGCCTGGTTATCGTGACTTGCCTGAAATTCTCTTGAAAATCGATCCACGTCCAATTTATAGATTTCTTCAACGATTACAACAACATTTTCGAGAATGTACTGAAACAGTTACAACAGAACAAGGAAGGATTTTTGCACATATTGTTGAGGTTTTTTTTTATTTTTTTTTAAATAAAAAAATTATTTTATAAAAGATTGATCAATTAGCTTTATCTTTGGTAAAGAAATCAACAAATTGTAATAAAAAATTGGATATTTTGGGAAATGAATTGAAGAAAGTTGTTGTTATTTCTGAACAGCTTGATACGGCACATGTATATATTTTTAATTAAATTTTTTTTTATTTTTTGAATTCTTTAAAATTATGCAAGGACATAAAAATTGCCTTTTCTAGAAACATCCATAGCTAGATAATAAATTTAAAATAAAATTTAGAGGTCTGTCTTCCTTATTAAATTTCCTCTTAAACTTTTTATGGTTTTTTAGAAGTATTTTAAATAATCGAAATATTTCCTCACAATATTTCTAATAAATTTTTCTATCTTTAATTAATTAATAACTCTATTTATTCCATAATTACATTTTTAATTTTATTTAAACATTAATTTTTGGATTAGGTTAGTGAGTCATTAAAAATTTTTTAAACTTTTATTTTTATGTGTTCTCAAATTTTTTCTAATTCTTTAATTTATTTTCTTTATATTTTTAATCTAGAATTTTTTCAATTTAATTAAATTCTTTAATTATATAATTTTTATATTAATTTTTTAAGGTTTTATTTAAAGAATTGTCTCGTTGTGCAGAATCATTAAATCAATTATTACCAATAGAAGAACAATTATCTCCTTTATCTATTGCTTTTATACCAATTTTGGAACAAAAACGAAAAGTTGGAAAAAATTCTCAAACAAATAATGAATTGGGTTGGACAAAAGATGATGAAGGAAGAAGTTTTTTGGCTGGAAGAGTTAGTGAATGTAGAGTTGTTGATAGTGATTGTTTTTTGAATGAATGACTACAAAATAATTTTTTGGTTTATTTTTCATTTATTTATAATTCTAGTCTTTTTATAATGTATTTTAGAAGCTTTCGGATAATTGGGCCATTTAATGGGAGGATTTTATCTAAAAAATTTTTTAAAAGGATTAGGCTAAAAAAATTTTTTTTAATTTAACAATTTTTTAGACTTTCTAAATTATTTAAACGTTTTCTTACTTTTTTATTATTTAAAAACGAATGTTTTTATTAATTTCCGATTAATAACTCAATAGTTTGAAAATAATTTTTAATTTAGAAAAAATGGAAACAAAAGAAAATTAACCAAAAAATTATTTAATTTTACTTTATTTTTTGTGAGCGAGTAAATTCTATCATTTTTATGTTACCGAAAGTTTCGACGCAACATTCATTTTATAAATATTTACAAAAAAATTGTTTACATTTTTTTCAAAATAGTATACCTTAAAAATATCTAACAATTTTTTGAACAAATTTTATACTTTTTTAATTACCAAAACAATAAATAATTAAGTATTCTTTCAATTTAATGATTTTTTATTAATATTTATGTATGTAATATATTGTCATATTTTTTCTTAAAAATAAATTTAAAAATACTAAATAAGATAAATCTAAAATTTTCTGTTATATGCAGATTTTTTTATTTTAAAATTTTGTTAATTAAATTATTTTATATACATATTTATAGTCAGACGAAAAATTATGCCTTTAATTGCACCACCACCAAAACCTGGTCGAATACGTGTTTATCGAGTGATTGATAATTTTATGCAAGACGAGGTTATTTTTTATTTTATGGGATTCTCCTGAAAGTTTAGGGAAATATTAAGGGTATTTTAGAATAAAGGGTTTACATATCAGCTTTAATTTTTTCAACGTTGCTTTTATTTTTCATAAATGACTTATAAGCAGTGAGTAACGCCGATTGTTAATGATTTTTCATATATATTCCTTTTTCAGATTCCCTTCTATTTTTTAATTAAGAATCCAATTTTCACTGGCTTCCTTAATATCTTTTTGTGGATTTTCTCTTTTTATCTTCTCTGATCTCTTAATTTTACTGCATTATTCCTCCCAATTTTTGTTAAGTTTTAAATTGTTTTTATGAACAGTTATTACCTTAATTATTTTTCTTTTGATCAAAAGATTTTTGAAATCAGGCTTTCACTGACTTATGAAATCAAATTAACAATCCTTTTTTAGTCTAATCCACTATCATTAACAATTGACGACATTGTTTATCTACGCGAAACAAAAGGAGATGATTTTGAACTAAAATGCCCTCAGAAAGGTTCATCATTGTCAGAACTTTACAAAAAAGAAATTGTTGGAACAAAATTGGAACTTATTGAATTCCCATTACATGAAGCTGCCAAAATGGGTGATTGTAATTTTTTAAGAGAATGTCTAGAAAATAAGGTTTTCTTTTTAATTTTTAAAATAACAAATTTATTTAAAAAATTTTTAGGTATCTGTAAATAGTTTGGATCGATCTTCTTCTACAGCGTTACATTGGGCTGCTTATACTGGACATTCTGATATTTTGGAAGTTTTATTGTCTGTCTCGAATGTTGTCATATCAGCACAGGTTTATCTCTTGTTTATTTATTTAAATAAAATCAGAAATGTGTTCGTTTTCAGAAGCGATTTTCTCTCTGATATAATTTTAAAAAATTATTTTTTCAGAATAAATTAGGGGATACTCCTTTGCATGCTGCCTCCTCAAAAGGCCGAATTGATTGTGTTCAATCACTTGTTGAGTCGGGAGCTAATTTACAAATAAGAAATAAACAAGGCAAACGCCCGATTGATGTAGCAACAAATCCAGAGATTGGCTCTTTTCTACAAACAACAATGACAGAAAGAGGTTTAACAGAATTGGAAGCTGCTGACTATTTGGGCGATGAAGAAGATGAGGAATACCTTGAAGCTGCTGGTGTTTAAGAATTATTTCAATTAAAGGTTGTAAAATTTTATTATTAATTTGTGATTAACATTTTTTGAGATATTTCAATTTTTTGGCCCTTTTTCCTTTTTGCCGGTTTTCTTTTATTTATTGGACGAAAACATTAGGGGTTTTCGACATTAAGTTTTGATAATCCAATTTTCTAACTTCACTAGGAATTGGGTTTATTCTACTTATAACAAAATATTTTTTTTCTTAAACTTTTGCATAAGTATATATTACATATAAATATTAACCTAAATTTTTATTCTTAAATTAATTTAAATATTTTTTATAAAATTATTTTATATTATTAAATAAATGAAACTATTTATTTAGAATTAAATCATTTTCTGGTAAATAAAATGTTTCGACATTATTTCCGCCATCCTTGAATATTTTGGGCAAACGTTCGTTTATCTTTTCAGAAAAATTATTTATTCTAATTGATTTGTTTATTTCATTTGTAATTTCTTCTAATTCTAAACCAACTAGCCAAAATTTGCAAATTGATCCACTAAAATAATTAATTAAAATTGAAGAATTGGGTATATTAGAATATTTTAGGGGATACGGCAGCCCTTTATTTTATGGAGAATAATGAGGAAAAATCTTTATCAACTCCTTTCTACCTAAAAATAACAGAATATTAATTAAATTTTAAAAAATCAGGCAAATCAAAAAATAAAGTAAAACTGATCTCATATATGTATTACCAATAGTTTAACAAAATAAAACTTACTTTTCTAATTTATCAACAAATATTCTTCCAAAATTAACAAAACATTTTTCAATAGGTTCTTCCCAAAAATGTGTATAAAGTATAATATCATTCTCAATTATTAAATTAATTAATTGTATTCTAATTGTACTTTCAACAAAAAAACAAAATTTTTCTAAAGTTTTTTTGTCTTTAGAAATACAAGAAATTAACATAAAATGTTTATACTAAAAAATATTTAAAATTATTAAAGATTATTTAAAAATATTGAAACCTTTTTAGTAAATTTATTTTCATTACCCATCCATTCTTTCAAAGCTTTTTTAATTTCATTTTCATTATTTATTTTGTTTATTTTTCTCATCATTAAATACCCTTTAATTATATTAATAAAATTAATTTTTTATTTTTAAAATTTTAATTGGTGTACGGAAGTTTAGTCTCCGGAACTTTCGTCTCCAAGAATTTTCGGAACTTTCGTCTCCAAGTGGGTTTCATAGCTGGGCTTATTTAATTCAGAACCTATGGCCAGGTGGTTTTGGTTAAATGTTTTGGCCTATTCATTCAAAATATAACATTTAACAATGTCGCCAGGGCTTATTAACTTCTTGGAGACGAAAATTCCGCTGGAGACGAAAATTTGGAGACGAAAGTTCCGGAGACGAAACTTCCGGGACTCTTTTAATTAATTTTATAAATTAAATGGAATTTTCGAGTTTTCCTGGCATTTTATTAGAAACAAAAATAATTATTAATATTGAAAATTCTGTTATTTATTCTTAATTCATTTTTTCAATTTTACCTTTAATTAATTCTCTTTGTATAATTTCAAAAGTTGAAAGATTAACATTAAACATTGTATTTTGTTCAGGATATCCAGGTGTTATAATTGTCATAAACATTGGCATTAAATATTTTAATTTTCTTTTTTTATTAATTTCTTCAATATTATTTTTAAATAAATTATTTTTTGATTTAATATCTAAATTTAAATTCCATCCTTGAGAACCTAAATTTGTTAATTTTTCAATTTTTATTGGGTATTTCCAATTCCTTAAAATTAATTTATTTATTTTTAAAAATAAATATTTATAAACCAAGTTGAATAAATAAAAAAGAATTTTTCCAACAAAAAAGGCACAGAACCATGAGGAAATAAAAGAATTACTTTGGCTGTTAAAATAGCCAGAGAAGATCCATTTAAATATCCATATTTGCCACCATAAATGAAATTACCTTTAAAAAATAAGAATAATTTTAAAAATCGAAGAACAAACCTTTAGCCCAATATTTTAATAATTTTAAAATAATTCTAAATTTATTAATTAAATTCTCCTTTCCATTAATTTCTAATATTTCCAAAATTAATTTATTTGCTTTATATCCTCCAATTGATAAAATTCTTCCTTTTATTTGTTCAATTTCTTTATTTTTAAAATAAATTAATTTTGATAAATGATTTCTTTCAATTAATTCTTTACTCATTTTAATGTTTAATAACCAAGGTTTTTCTTTTTTTAATTTTTCTTCTTTTAAAAATTTATTTCCATATTTATTTTCAAGTTCCTAAAAATCAAAAGACTTTTAGAAAAAATTAATTAATTAAATACTTCAAAATTAATTTCTAATTCTCGTTTATTTTCTTCCATTTCTTCAATTAATATTTCTAATTTTTTAAATATTTCATTAAAATAATTAATTCCTTCATTTGTTTGAATATTTCCAATAAATTTTCCAGGAATTAAAACTAAAGAAATATCTATATCAATACCAAAAATCTTCAATTTAATCATTTGAATACGAGAATTAATTTTATATAAAAAATTAATTTCTTTCTGAAAAAATTAAAGAAAATTAGATTTTAATAAAATTATTATTTAATATAAATTTAAATTAAAATTCTTATTTTACAAAGTTTACATAATAAAATTTTAACTTTAAAAAAAATAAATCTCTTAAATTATGTCATATATTTTTTTAAATTCATTTCTTACTGACAATGAGAATTTCTATTTATTCCCCCATTAAATTATTAAAAAAATAATATTTACATTAAAATATCCACAAAATCTGCAATAAAGAGATTTATTTAAATGATTACATCCATTTTCCAAATTTTGGCAATCAACAAATTCTGGCCCAAAAAATTCTAAAGAAGTTATTGAACATTTAATTAAATTAATATTTCCATTAATTATTTCTTCAATTTCTTCATGAATAATTAAAATAGAGTCAATATCTGATTTATTTATTTTTCCTCCTAATAAATGAGAACCACTCAAAATAAATTCTTTATTTAATAAACAATTAAATTCATTAGACCATTTATTTATTTCTTCTGAAATTATTTTTATAGCCATTTCTTCATTTTCTTTTGATGAAGAAGAAGAATCTTTTTCTTCAATTAATTCTAATAACTAAAAAATATTTTTTCTAATTAAAATTATATTTTAAAAAAATTTACTTTAGTTGTGGTTAATTTTTCTTGTTTTTCATTATTTTGTTGATATGGGAGATTTTGTAATAGATGGACGGACATCAATTAGAGAATTTTGATTATTATATTCATAACAATATTCTTTTGGAATTTCTTTTTCTTTTACTAAAATGAAAAATAATACATATATTTCAGGGCTGGGCTAATTTCGCATTTCGCGTTTCGCATCTTTCGCATTTTTCACATTTTTCAGCGCGAAAAGTTTCGCATTCCGCATTTTGGTCCAAATGCGAAATTTGTTTCGCATGTTTCATTTAGTATTTTTTATTTTTAAGTAATATATTTTTTAAATTTTAATTAGGGTTGTTCACGGTTAACCGAACCGAAACCGAAAACCGGGGGATCAAAAACCGGCGATGAACGAAAACCGGTGGGCAAAACCGACCGGTTTCGGTTTTAAAGATATACCCCCCAATGATGGAATTTTTCCTATATTGTAGTCAGGAAAATTAATAGATAAGGGACAAATATTTATTTCTTCCAATGTCTTTTGCAGGGAAATG
Organism: Meloidogyne hapla; assembly: GCA_000172435.1. Classification (NCBI taxonomy): domain Eukaryota; kingdom Metazoa; phylum Nematoda; class Chromadorea; order Rhabditida; family Meloidogynidae; genus Meloidogyne; species Meloidogyne hapla. The sequence continues at coordinate 10,720 of ABLG01001680.1, forward strand.
TGGTTGAGTGTTAGGTTCTTAGTTTTAGTTTGTCTAAAATTTTTTGGAATTTTTTCTAATATTTTAGTCAACAAAAGTACCGTACTTTAAAAAAATTTTTAGCGCCTGCGGAGCTCCAATTTTCATTCCAAGCAATAAATCTTTTGTGCTTAAACACCATCAAAATAACCACATTGGTTTAACATTGGTTTAAAGTTCCAAAAAATTGTTCAAAATATGTTTTTTAATCCCACTTCATTAACTTGTTCAGGTCGTTTTTTTAAATTTAGAAAAAAAAAATCAAAAATTTCACCCTCTAAGGCATGAAAATTAAAAAAATTTTGCCTTCGGCGCTGAAAACCGAATTTTAGGCGCCTTCGGCACCATAATATACAAAATTTTATCCTCAGGGCTTTAATAAAGAAGATAAAGATACTTCTAGGCTATAAGTAATGTCATCTTGGAATTTATATTGAAAAAAATTAAGATTTCTTTCGAATTTTAAAAAATTTTAAAAAGTCTCGGTAGTCTCGGTATAGGTCTCGGCTAAAAATTTGGGTATCGGTCTCGATCTCGGCTTTTTCAGTCTCGGGGAATCTCGGTCTCGTTTTTTTCCAAAAGTCTCGGTCTCGCCCTACTCTACCTTGTACATCGGCTGAGGCAGAAAGGTTGTTTAGTAGTGCAGGATTAATAAGTAATTTATAATTTTGAATATGAATAAAATATTTTTAAATTTTTAACTAATTTCGCATTTTCGCGTTTCGCATCTTTCGCATATTTCACATTTTTCAGCGCGAAAAGTTTCGCATTCCGCATTTCGCTTTTTATTTTTTTTTTTAAAGTTTCGCATTCCGCATTTCGCTTTTTATTTTTTTTAAAAAAGTTTCGCATTCCGCATTTCGCTTTTTATCTTTGGATTTCGCCTAGCCCTGATATATTTATATAAATCCTAAAATAATTCTAAAATTATACAAAGATATATTTTTATTTTAAATTATATTTCCCCTCAAACCTATTTCCATTTGATATTCAATTAATTTCCATTCATTAATTTTTAAATTAAATTCTTCATTTAATTTATTTTCATTTTCACAATTTTCAATTATTATATTTTCATTATTTAAAAATGTACAAAGAATTTTTCTTTGTCTAGAAGGTCTTATTTTTGACCATTTATTATCAGGTATAAAACTTTCTATTAAATATTTAATATGTAAATAATGAAGAATTTGTTTTAATTTCTTTATCATTTGCAACAATAATCTCATAAAGGTCATCAGAATGGTTTTCAGTAATAGGGTCGTAAAGTTAAGTAAATAAAGAAATTAAGTAATATATACCATACCTTCACTTCTCAAAAATAATTCTTTCAAAAAATTGTGAACTATTTTTTCCAATTCCTCAAGTTTTTTATCTGTTTTAATTTCACCAAATTCTTCCAATAAATTTAACCATCTTTTGTTCATTTCTTCATTTACTTTTTTTGTTGGAATTGAAATTGAATTAAATAAAGAATTTTTCCAATTTTGTTCAAATTGTTCCAAGTCTGAGAGTATTTCCAAACGTCTATTAATTTCAACAGCAATACAACCAATATTTAATGAAGGAATAATTTCGGCAGTGCTATATTTTTAAAAATTGTTATTTTTATTAATTAAAAGAGATGACACCCGTTTTAATGGCCGAGCTGAAGGAAATCTAAATTTGGAGGAATAACCTATGGAGGAATAGCGTTACATTTTTTTGATGAAACATTCAGAGATGAACTCCCTTTATAATCAGACTATTTCAAAAAAAAACATACCCCATCCCTTTTCCAAATTTTTTATATCCATTCAATAATTCTTCCTTTTCTAAAAAATTTTTAAGCAAAAAGGCTTTAAAATTAGATATTTCTTTTGTTTGTTTTTGTTGCTGTTTTTGTTTTCTTGAAGTCTTTTTATTTATTTTTAAATTATTTTTAGAATCATAAATATTTTTTTCATTATCTTTATTTATTGGTGATTCTATTTCACCTATTTATTATTTAATAAAATAAATTATTTATTTTCTAATTAAATTTAAAAAAATATTTTAAACTAAAATTTTGTATTTTTTTTACAAAAAAAATTAAATTACTTATTTTATTAATGCTCTGTCCTTCCTCAATAATATTTTTTTCTTTTAAACTTTTAATTTTATCCACTTCAAATTCCCCTTCTTTATCATCTTCTGCTAATTTATTTTTAGTTCCTTCCAATTCCTCTCTTTTATTATTTTCCAAAATATTTTTATTAATTTCTTCAACTTTCTTTTTATTTTTCTTCTTTTTATTATTATTTTCTTTTTCTTTATTAGAATTATTATTTTTTAAATTAAGAATTAATTCATTAGCCATTTCTTCATTTAAAAATTCACTTTCTTTTAATACTTTAAATGTAGGGTCTTTACCAATTGCTAAAATAAATTAATAGAATTTGAAGAATTTTTTTTATAAAAGTTTAGGTTTTCTATTTTAGAATTTATAAATTTATTTAAATAAGATTTTGTAAAATTTTATGGTACTAATAGATGATTAATTAATTATTATTTTTTATTTTAACCTTCTATTGCCTTCATTTTTAAAACTTCCCCGTAATCATTTTCAGCAAAAATTAATTTATTTAACCGTTCATAATGTTCCAAATAAAGCCAATTTATAAATTCTTTTTTTATTTCTTTATAAATTTTATCATCAAAAATTTTATATTTTATTATTTTAAAGTCTTCAATTATTTTTACAGCAGAACTTTTTTCTCCTTTAGAAAATTCTCCCCGTTTCTGTCTTTTTTCTATTTTTAATTTCATTTCTTCAAACCATGAAAATAGTTGAGCTCCATAATCAAATAAATATTTGTAATCATTTATTTCCTGAAAAAGGCAAGTTATATTTTTAATAAAATTTTGATTTATAAAAATTTCTAAAAAATACCGTAAATAATAAACAAAAATATTTTTCATTCTCATTTAATTTCCAAGCATTTAAAACATTATTTCTAACTCTCTGATTTGGCCAATTTTGTAAATTATTTAATTGTTTAATTATTGCCCTATGCCAAACAATAAAATCTGATGCATACTTAATAAATTATTTAATTTATTTTTTTTATTTAACTAACTTTATGTTTTAATTTTTCTATTTTATTTTCATTAAATAAAGCTTCTCTATAATAAAAAGCCAATTTTTCATTATTATTGAAATCTTAATAAGAAAATTTTTTTAAATTTATTATTAAATAATAATTATTTTATATTTTATTTTAAATATATTTTTTACGATTTTCATCTTTTAATTTATCATCTGTGCAATATTCATTTTCAATTTTTATTTCATCAATACAACTTATTATTATTATGTTTGCCTGGTTATTATCAACAAAAATTTCCAACTCTTTTCTTACAATTGATTCACCACAAGATTTAATCCCTTAATAGAATATATTTAACTCCACATACCGTTTTACGCTACTATAATGTACGTCTCTAATAGAATGCCAGTCTCTTAGAATGGCATCTGTTTTCTTCAAATCGTAAAAAAACATGCTTTTTACACTTTTCACAACAGGCACAAGTTAAAAAACATTGAAAAAAAGAATGCCATGACATTATAATAGAGTAAATACGATATTATAATTCCGCCTAATTTTTCTCGAAATATTTATTTTGGATTGGAAATTCAAGAAATTACTATGTATATACTTTTAATTAATATCTGACAATATATTTTATTAAAAAACTCAATTTCTAAGCATAGTTTTTGAGAAAATTTGGTGGAATTATAGTTAGGTATCTGGAATTATTTTTATAGTAAAATCTAAATTAAAAAAATTTTTTTTAAATTAAAGATATAAACACCTTCTCTTAAACCAATTTCATCTTTTCCCTCTTGAAATTTTAGAATTTGTTTAAAATTTTGTTCTCGAATAAGTTTTTTAATATTATCTGTTTCAATTAATTTTTCATTAAAATATTCTTCATTTTCTTCATTTAAAAATTTATCACCCAATTCATTTAAAGATTTAATTTCAAAATTATTTTTATTTCCATTCTTTAAATTATCCAAATAATTATACAAAAGTGCCATAAAATTATAAAAATATTTAAATTTATAAATATTACTTTCTTCGAAAATGCTTTCTGATAAAATTTTAAAAATTATTTTATTAAACGGATATATTTATTTTTTAGATATTTTAAGCAAAAGTTTATCAATATATATTTAATACTACTAAAGATTTCTCGTTCAATCAAAGGAAATATATTCAGATTTGGTTAAACTTAAAAAACATTTTTATATTGCCCCACAGTTTTTAAAAAAAATTTAATTTTATAACCATCTTCAGATAATTTGTAATAAATATTTTCTATGTTTGGACACTTCCATTCATTCCATTCAGAAGCGGCTTTAATTTCTGACTTTGTTAAATTTTTATTATTTTTACTAATTGATTCTTCAATTATTTTTACAAATGAAATAAAATAAGTTACAAAAATATTTATTATTCTTGTACTATAACATTCATTAAAAAATGCATTTTTGTAATGTTTAATCAAAATTACATCATCAATTAATTCTAAAAAAATATTTAAATAACATATAGGTATAGTTAAGGGAATATAATAAAGATTTACTACACAGAAAGTTTTACTATTAAGGTTATTATTTTGGGAGAGAAATCTTAAAAAGCTTCGAAAGAGTTAGAGAGAGGTCATTATATCCGGAGTTCACAATATTGCCTAAATAGCTTCGAAGAACATTTTAATTATTTTTTTGAGGAAGAGTTTTTAATATTTTAGACAGTTTAATTTTCTGCAATATTTTAAAATAAAATTTTTAATTTTTTTTTTTTACAAAAAAAAATAAATTACTTATTTTATTACTACTCTGTCCTTCCTCGATAATATTTTTTACTTCTTTTAAATTTTTAATTTTATCCATTTCAATTTTCTCTTCTTTATCATTTTTATCTTCTACTAAAATATTTTTATTTAATTCAATTTCTTTATTTTTTATTTTATTATTTTTATTTTCTTTTTGTTTTTCATTAGAATTAGAATTATTATTTTTTAGATTATTAAGTCGTGTAATTAAATCAGAAGCCATTTCTTTACTGATAAATCTTCTATATTCTAATTTCTGCCATAAAGGGTCTTTACTAATTTCTTAAAATATTAATTATATTTTAAATAATTTTATTTTTTTACGAAACCCTACATAAAATAAATCTTGAATAAGAAATAATCTTTGGTTTATCAAATAGTTACTGATATAATTTAGGATTAGAGATAACAATATATAGAAAGAGTTTGGCATAATTTTAGCCACCGGGCAGGATTCGAACCTGCGACCTTAATGACAGTGCTTGCTAGGCTTTCGCTCACACCTTTGCAGTTGTTCTCCCACTGAGCTAACTTGATTTTTGCTTTCTCTTTTTAGATATTAAACCCCCGCCTAAGCGTTTTAAATGTTAGCCAGCTCAATTTCCCGTACAATATTAATTACATTTAGTTTAATTATTTATTTTGAATGCCGAAAGAGCTTTGTAAAATCTAATACACAACTCCTTAATTAACTCTAATATTTACCTTCTATTGCCTTCATTTTTAATTCTTCTCCATAATCATTTTCAACAAAAATTAATTCATTTAAATGTCCATTATGTTCTAAATGAAGCCAATTTATAAATTCTTTTTTTGCTCCTTTATAAATTTTATCAACAAAACATTTATTTTTTATTATTTTAAAGTCTTTAATTATATTTACAGCATTTGTTTTTTCTCCTTTAGAAAACTCTCCACGTTTCTGTCTTTTTTCTATATTTAATTTCATTTCTTCAAACCATGGAAATAATTGAGTTCCATAATCAAATAAATTTTTGTTGTCCTGAAAAAGTATATAATAAAAATTTTGTTTTTAACCAAAAAATTTTATAAAAAATTAATTTTTTAGAAATTTTTTTATAATTTAGAAATTTCTAAAAAATACCGTAAATAATAAACAAAAATATTTTTCATTCTCATTTAATTTCCAAGCATTTAAAACATTATTTCTAACTCTCTGATTTGGCCAATTTTGTAAATTATTTAATTGTTTAATTATTGCCCTATGCCAAACAATAAAATCTGATGCATACTTAATAAATTATTTAATTATAATTTTTTTATTTAACTAACTTTATGTTTTATTATTTCTATTTTATTTTCATTAAATAATGCCTCTCTATAATGAAAAGCCAATTTTTCATCATTATTGAAATCTTAATAAAAAAATTTTTTTAATTTATTATTTTATAAAAATATTAATTAATAAATAAAATATTTTTATATTTTTAAAGAAAATATATTTTAAATATTTTTAATTAATTAATATTTTTTTACGATTTTTGTCTTTTAATTTATCATCTATACAATATTCATTTTCTTTTTTACTTTCACTTGTCGTTATTATTATGTTCGCCTGTTCTGTACTAACAAACATTTCCAACTCTTTTATGACAATTGATTCATCATAAGATTTAATCCCTAAATAAATTTATTAAATTATACAGTGCTCCACATAACTATAATTCCACCCAATATTTCTCGAAATTTTATTTTAAATTGGAAATTCAAGCAAGAAATTTTTTCAGATATTTACTACCTCAGACTTACAAAGTTGACAATATATTTTACAAAAACTTTTACTTCTAAGCATAGTTTTTGGGAAATATTGGGTGGAATTATAGTTATGTGGAGCAATGTAAATTAAAAATTTAAACATTAAATTTAAATAATTAAAAAAAACCTTCTTTTAAACCAATTTCTTCTTTTCCTTCACAATTTTGTAATTTTAGAATTTGTTTAAAATTTTGTTCTCGAAGAAGTTTTTTAATATTATCTGTTTCAATTAATTTTTCATTAAAATATTCTTCATTTTCTTCATTTAAAAATTTATCACCCAATTCATTTAAAGATTTAATTTCAAAATTATTTTCAATTCCATTCTTTAAATTATCCAAATAATTATACAAAAGTGCCATAAACTTATAAAAATAACTGTATTTATCAATAATATTGTCGGTAATATTTTCTTCTAAAATTTTTAAAAATTATTTTATTAATAAGTTTATTTTTTAAAAATATTTTAGAATAATCAATACTAATAAGAATTTCTCATTAAATCATATTTAAAAATTTTTTAAATTTAAATTTAATTTATAACCATTTTCAAATAATTTATAATAAATATTTTCAATATTTGGACATTTCCATTCATTCCATTCAGAAGCAGCTTCGATTTCTGACTTTGTTAAATTTTTATTACTTTTATTAATTGCTTCTTCAATTATTTTTACAAATGAAATAAAATTAGCTGCATTCATATTTAATATTTGTGTACGGTAATATCCATTAAATAATGCATTTTTGTAATGTTTAATTAAAATTTCATCTTCACCAATTAATTCTAAAAATTAGTTAAATAAATACAGTCTCATCTCCCAGCAGAAGGGGCTGGAGCAAAAATTAACTATTAAGGGAATTATTTTGGGAAAGTAATTTTTAAAAGATTCTTAAGAGTTAGAGAAAGGATGGGCAGAATCCGGAATCTAAAATATTCCTAAATAACTTACAAAAATATTTTTAATTATTTTTTTTTTGAGGAGTAGAAAAGTGGGAACATAAAAAAATTAGAAAGAATGAGAATCTTCTATAAAATATTTTAGGGTTATAATATTCAAGACAGAGTTTAGTTTTTGCAAAATTTATAAGAGAAAAATTTTAAATTAAACATACTATTAAAAAATATATAATTTTTCTTCTTTTGACTTAATTGTTCAAGCAAGATAACCTTTTGTTCAAATTCATTATAATCCTCACTACTTTTATTTTCTTCTATTTTATTTTCTTTAATATCTTCATTTATTTCTTTTTCTAAATTATTATTATTATTAATTTTATCCAATTCATTATTATCATTCTTTTTAATTAAAGAAAGTCCATAATGATCACAATAGTCTTTTGTTAGTGATTTTATAATATTAAAAGCTTTATCTAAATTTTTTTAAGAAAAATTATTTTTTATATTTTAAAATAATTATTTATAAAGAATTAATATATTAATAACTAAAATTAACATTTTTCTTCAGAACTTTAAAAATTACTGATATATCGGACCTTATAAATACAATTTTATATATGTATATCCCAACTTGCTACATAATACTTATTTAAACAAATACCTTCCTCTAATTTTCTATTTTGTTCATTTAATTCATTAATATTTTTTTCGAATTCTTTTTTCTGCCATTCTTTATATTCCTTCATTTCATTCTCACTTAATTTATTTTTATTATTTTTTATTTTTGTACAATCTTTCATTATTTCAATTATTGGTGGTTCTATTCTTTTCCATTCTTTTTTTAAATTTTCCAAATTTTTTAATTGATTTTCTGCTTCTTTTCCTTTAAGTTTCATTTGTTTTTCGACTAATTTTTTGGTTTTAAAAAGCCAATGTTCGAAATATTCTACTAATTTTGCTATTTGATCTTCTGTTGCTGTAATTAGCCAATCATAAATAATATCTATACAAAATAAACGTCTGTCCTCCCAGATTTTAATTATTCCTTCTTGAAGGTTTTCGTCTTGCCAATTTTCTTTTAACTTTAAAAAAATATTTAAAAGATATTAAAATTATTTTATTTTTAATATAATCCTTATACCGTAAAAACTGTATTATTATGACATGCCATTCTAATTTTCAATGTATTTTTTCTGAAATGTTACATGTTGTGAAGCGTGCAAAAAACATGTTTTCCGCACGGTTTGAGAAATATTGGTGCCATTATATTTGAGGGTGCCATTCTAATACAGGGTGTCATAGTAATACAGTTTTTACGGCAATTTTTTCTTTTAATCAAATTCCTGTCTAGTAGCGATATGAACTTTTTTGCTGTCTAGCCCTAATTCCTGTACAGATTTTGAAATATTCATTTTTAAACCACTAAGAGAAAGGAGCTGTCCCAGAATTATTCCTTCTCTATTAAAAAATTAAAAATTATACTTCAATAATTGTATCCATATAGCGGTAATAGCAAAATATTTCTATTGCTAATTTATTCAAAAATTGTCCTAAATTACTTATTTCATCTGAATTACATGAACTATGTAGTTCAAAAAATTTTTTATTCCAATAATAAACTGAAAATTTAAATTATTTAAAATAATTTTTTAAAATTTAATTTTTAATATTCAAAATAAAAAATTAATTAAGACTTAATAAAATTTAATAAAACCTATTTCTTTTAATTTAAATTCTTCACAAAAATTATTAAAATTCTCCATATCTTCATTAATTAATTGAAATAATCTAGTTTTAATTCCCAATGAAAATTTGAATTCTTCTACAATTTTAGGATCATTTTTAAGTTTTTCTTTTAAATAATTTAAATGTTGGTCTTTTAAATTTTCTCGTTGTTCTCTTAAAATAAATATTTTATGATTTTTGAATAATTTATAAAGGATATTTTAGCATTAAAAAGAATTTATAATTTTATTAATTAGTAATTGGAAAAAAATTTTAGTAATCGTAATTTGTAAATTTTACAAAATTACAAATTTCGTAACTCAAAAAACTCCATAACTCGTAATTCGTAATTTTTCAAGAAGTGAACTTTATTTGAAATTTTGTTTTGAAAAATTGAAGGAAAACTATAGGAATTCAACCTTTATTGACCTGCGGGGAAAATTTTCGTTTTTTGTGTAATAAAGTGGAAATCTAACGTAAAAATAATGAAATATCTTTCGTAATTTTGAATTTTTTTTATCGTAATTCGTAATTTTTGCCGATTTTTTTCGTAATCGTAATTCGTAACTCAAAAAAGACCGTAATTACAATTAAACGCTGATCATAACTTATGATTAAAATTAATTAATTAATTACCTAAAAATTATAATTTCACCTTTTGCTTTACATTGATTACTATACATTTCTAATTTTTTATTATAAGATGTCAAAATATTTTCAATTTTATTAACATTTTCTATTCTTATTTTTCTCAAATCATTATTAATTTTAATAATTAAACAAGTTGACCATAATTGAGTTAAATTTTTAAAAATATTTTCTTTTATTATTTTTACAAATTCTTTAGCATTTTCAAATAATTTTCCTTTTTGTAAATCTGTTTGTTTTGAATACTTCAAAAATTCATTTTCTAATTTATAAAATTCTGACAACAAAAGAGACAAAGAAATGCGAAATTCTGCAAATATTTTATCGTGTTTTATTTCTTCTGATTTTATTTCATCATTATTTTGATTTAAATAAAGAATTTTTTCATAAAGTAGCCAACGATATTCATCATCCATTATATCTTAAAATATATTTTTTTTATTATTTTAAAATAAAAAAAAAGATTTTTCAATGATATTTGTTTGAGATTAAAAGTTAAATATCAAAATAAAAATTTAGACAAAATTAAGGTTATTCTAAAAGTTCTAATAAAAAAAGGCTTTTTTAAAAATTAATTTTGACATCTCGCCTCATTTCCCCCATTTTTCACATTTGAATCTCTTTCCCCATTTTTAAAATTTTGTCTACTTTTTGTCAAAAAATGAGAGAAATGGAGTGATTTTTGTGGATATAAGGGAAATTTATAAAATTTTCGCCTGCGGCGCTAAAAACATTAAATAAAATTGATTTAAACTGTACCAAAGCTTATGATCTCTTTATTTCTAATTTCTAAGTGCTCAATAATGTTAAAACTAGTGAAAAATATGTAAATAAATTTTCTAATTTTCTAACGATATTTACTATTTTTTAATGTTTTTGCCCAATTTTTGAGATTTTTTGCCCCCTAGCTTCCCCATTTTGGTATTTTGTAAAGGTCCATCCTACCTTTAGTATAAACTTTTTTAAATAAGATTAAAATATTTTAAACAATTTTCTTTTAAAAAATACCAATTTTAAAAATTTCTGGTAATTGTGTTTCCAATTCTACAAGATCTTTTATGCCTAATAATTTAAATAATTTAATTTTTGGTGTTTCTTTCAGAATTTTTGTTAATTTTTCTGATATTTTTTGTAAATTAATTAATGTTCTTTTATGTACGTTTCTTAAAACTAATTTGCTATAAATGGTATTATTAAATAATTCGTCATTAATTTTTTTGACTTTTTTATCTGTAGAACATTCTTTTTCTTTATTATTTGAATTTTTCTAAAAATTATTTTATTTTTAATTTAAAATAAAAAAATCTTACAAATTTAGGTAAAATTAATTTAACTTTTTCTAAAATTTTAGTCCAATCCTTATTTTCTAACATTTCCTTATCATTAAAAAATCGTTCTTTTAAATAATATATTTTACAAATCATTAAAGGTTCTTCCCAAATTTCATTAATTCCATTTTTTATTAAATTATTTAATTCATTTTTATATTCATTTAATTTTAAATAAAAATTATTTTCTTTTTCATTAATTTTATTTTTTCCTTTATTTTTATTTTGTTTATTTATTATTAAATTATCTCCCCAACTAAAAGTTTCTTGTATCAATTTAATGCTATACCAAGTGTAAACATGAAAATTAATTTTACTATTTTCTTTATCTTTTATATCATTTTTAAAATAATTATTGTAATCTTTAATTATTTCTTGAATTATTAGATCATCTTTTAAATCTAAAATTACTTTTTAAATATATATTGAATATCAATGATAATATATATCCCAAAACTCTTTAATTTTTTGGAAGGAACAAATTACTTAGGGTGGAAACTAAGTTTTGTCGGTGTTCGATTTTTTATTATTAAAGAATTCATAACTACCTAATTACTTAATATTTCATCTTGATTTTTTGAGGTTTAATAGAATGGCTTATTAACTTTCAAATAAGATCAAATTTACCAATTTTGGTCAAAAAATAAATTTTTTATTGATTTTTAAGTAACTAAGCCCAAAATTGATAGCCGCACGCCAACTTTCAAAGAATTTTCGTTGGGTAGAAAACTGAAGATGGTATCGAAAAATATAGTTCAATAGATGGGCTCGGATGCCTTCTTTCATAGTAAAATGAAAATGGGTATAGTTACTGGCAAAATCCATAAGAAATAATCCAATGAGTAAACACCATTTTTGGGGGTAAGATATCCATATGAAATTTTGAGTTCAGGAAAAAATAATCTTTGAGAGCTGATTTGTTTGGAGATTTATAAATTATGTATAATTAATTAAAAGTATAAAAAATCAGATTTTTAAATCGAGAATTTAGTGCAAATTTCATAGAAAAACCATTTTGGCACTTTTGCCAAAATCGACACGTTTGGAAAATGACTCAAATAATTAAAATTAAATTAATAATTTGAATAACATTATAGAATTTAAAGAGGTATTTAACTTCACTTTCTAAGTTCTTTGATTTTAAATCGTGCCGCGAAACCTGCGGACCAGAAATTTGCGGACGAAGCCATAATGCCCTTTATAATTAAGCTATAAAGATGAACTTTATCTTGAAAAATAACACCAAAAATTACCTACAATAATTTATAAAGATGGTCGGGATTGGACAAAATTGGACCAAGTTATGGCCAAAATAGAAATTTGACAAAAATCCAAGTTTTTTGGCCATAACTTTTGTGCCGTTTTACCTAAAATTATTCTTTATATGTCATTTTGTAGGTAATTTAATTCTCTATCTGATGATACTTAAAAACTTTCTAAAATATTTTTTATGCTTTAGTTATTACCGTTCGTCCGCAAGTTTCGGGTCCGCAAATCTCGGCGCGCCTTTTAAATATATTTATATATCTTATCTGAAGAAAATAGCATTTAAAAATAAAACTACTAAAAATCTAAATATAAAAATAAAATTTTCATAATTAGAAATTTTATGATAAATTAGGACTTTTGTGGTGGGCCTCAAATAAATATTTAGATTTTAATTTGAAAATGTGTTTATAATATTTTTAATTATAAAAATAATTATTTTTTAATTAAATGTTCCTGAAATGATTGGAACGAAGATATTATTATTATGAAAAAGAATTATGAAGAAGATAGAGAGGAATATTTTTGAGATCAAATTTTATTTTTAACAAAAAAAAAGATTCCTTCAATTTCTCTATAAAATTTAAAGCCTTTCTATAAAATTATTTCTATTTAAAATTTTATTTTATTTAAATTTCCTTTGGTTATTTTTAAACAATTAACTTTGGTATTTTAATTAACTTTTTATAAGTAAAATCAAAAAATTATCTTCTAAAATTGTTCAAAAGTCAAAAAGGTTTCCACAGTCAGAATAAACGTTAAAACTTTTTTAATTTAAGATGAAACAGAAAATTCTAATTAATTAATTTTTAAATTAAAAATTTAAAAATTAAATTATATTTATTATTTTCTTTTTTTATAAAAAAAAGAGAAAGAAAAATTAATAATTGCACTATTACTTATGACTTTCATTTACACACTCCCCCTCTATTTTTTAAAAGCGTGTCTATTTAATGAAATAGCAACGGCTATTTCCTTTTGAATTTATTTATTTTATTTTTAAAAGTCAAACATTTATGAAATTTTATAAAAAATATTTAGAATTGTTGCGAAATAAATAATTTTATTTTAATAATTTTTTAAATTTAAATCATTGATAATATTTTTAATAAAAATTGTTTTCAATTAAAAAAACATTGTTTTCAATTAATTATTAAAATTTTAAAAATGTTTTTAAAAAATTTATTATTTTTATTATTTTATTTTTTTCCATTTTGTATAACAACTAATAAAGATGAGACTTCAATATCAAAAGGAAAAGAAGTTGAAAATAATCAAAATCAATCAGAATATGAAAAACAAGTAAAAATTAATTAAAAATAAATTAATTTTTAATTAATTTATTATTTATTTAGATTGAAGAATTAAGTGAATTAAATGATTTAATATATTCTAACGACATTAAAACAGAAGAAATAAATTTTGGTTGGGACTATAATGACTGTTTTTTAGATAATTATGATGAATTTTATTTAAAACAAAGTTTAGAAAAAAATTTTGGTAAATGATAGAACTAATTTTATTTTTTAAAATTATGAGGGCCAAGAGCCATTTTTTAAATTAAAAACCTTTAAGTTTTATAGTTATATTAGCAATTTAAATTATTTACGTTCTTTATTAGTTCATTTTAAGAAAATTACTACAATAGTCAATTAAATACTAATAATTTTGACAATCCTCAGGATTTAAAAGATAATACAGAATTAAACAAAAATTTAAAGAAAAATAAAATAATAGAAGAAATTAAAATAAGAGAGGAAATAAATAATAATAAACGTACAAAAATAGAAAGAAAAAATGAAAATAATGAAGAAATAATTAAAAATTTAAATAATAAATTAGAAGAATATAAAAATCAAATTAAATTATTTGAAGAATATTATAATTTGATAAATTTAAAAGAAAAAGATTTTAGTGGAAAATTAAATCATAAATTAAAAATAATCGAACAAATGTATAAAATAAATATTTTTAGACAAAATAATATTTTAAAGAAAATTAAAGAAAAAGAAAATTATTTTGGAGAAAAACAATTAAATAATAATGTTTGTTTTAATTTTTTTTTAAATTAAAATGATAAAAAAAAATTAAAAATATTTATTTAGATTTATCTGATTTAAATTTAAATTAATTCAATAAAATAAAATTTTTGACTTAATAATAACTTTTCCCTTGTGTGATAATCAGTTTTTGAAATAATTTAAATGGAAAAAGTTATTTTAAAAGTAAATAAGGTAAAGGCTTATTTTATTCTCTCAACTAAAATTAATTTTTATTTATTGTCTAATTAAAAGATTTTTTATTTTCAGATTTGGCCTCAACCTGTTCAAAATTTCAACATAGATTTTCAACAAAATTACCATCAAGATGGTAATAAATTTAAATTTTTAAAAAAACTTTATAATTAAATAAAATGAAATGTAAAAATTTTTTTAATTTTTTTGAAAGATTTCAATTTTTTTATTTTAATTAAATTATTTATAATTTTAAATATTTTAAATGGAAAACCTTCTTCGTCTTCACTAAAATATAAAAATAAAGGGAAAGGGAAAATGGAAGAATTAAATATTAAAGAAAAACAAAATAATTTAAATTATTTAAATTATGAAGATGAAAAAGTTTTTGAGGGAAATAAAGAATTTAATCATAAAAATCTATTTCAGAATAATTCTGAAATAGAGGATTATTCTAAATGGGAGGAAGAGGGTAAAATAAAATTTAAATTTGGAATTAATTTATAAATAATTATATATTTAATTTAAAAATTAAAATATTAAAAATCCTTTCGGGGAAAAGAATTTCTTTGCTTAAGAACTTTGTCTGTCATTTCTCTACATCAATTGCCTAATTATAGCCGGTGCCTGGAATTTTCTGGTTCGAGTACCTCGTACTTTTCTGGGTCAATATTTTACTCCCCCAGAGAAAAGGTACAAATAGACCTTGGTACGACCTTCACCAAGCAATGCTTATAAGAGAAAAATTTAAATTAGGGAAATTATAAAACAAAATTTAAACAAAAATTTATAAAAATAATGAAAGAGAAAGATTATATTAAAATTCAAAAAAAAAATTATTTGTAAATAATTTTAATAAGAATATATTAATAATTATAAAGATTTAAATAAATTCGAAACAAAAGCAAAGACAATAGAAGAGTTGGATAAAGAAGTAGAAATACAATGTAATTAATTAAATTTTAATTATTTAAATTAATAAAATGATTTCAATTAAATATAATTAATAATAAAAAGTTTTTTTTTAATTTTAGATTATAAAGATTTTAAAAAATGGATTAAAGAATTTATTAAAAGTAAAAAACATCTAAAGAAAAATAATTAAAAATATTTATTTAAAAAATTTATTAATTATAGTATATTTTATTTAAATTATTTTAAAAATAAATTTTAGTAGTTATAAAATATTTAATATAATTTTTATATGTAATTTTAATTTTTAAATGTTTTGAGCATTTTATTATGATTATATTTAATTTTAATCAAAATTCATTGTTTTTTTAGAATTAAATTATTTTTGCTCAGGTCTTTAAAAAAATAATTTTTTCTAAAACAATCTTTCCAAAACAATCCCCGTCTTCAAAATAAACCAAATCAACATTTAATATATTTATAAAAATACTGAAAAACATCGGAAAATCCGTAGAGAGAATAAATTAATTTGAAAAGAAAATACTTTAATTTTTTTATCTTTCAAGTACCAAAAAAACCGTCTGAATTTTAAAGATTTTTTCTAATTCTTCTCTCATTATAAATATTTTTCAAATCCTTATAAATTTAACAAAAATATCCAAACTAGAAGAATTTTATAATTTTTTCGAAAAACATGCACTTTTTATAAATTTCATTTAAATTAATTTCATAATATATTTTGTAGACTGCTACATTATATTTATTATATTTCATAACTTTAATGTTAATGAAATTGCCCTTTTTTAGTATTATTTTAGACAGAATTTCATAATTATTATTTTATTTAAAATAACAAAATTATAATGTGGATAAATTATTAAAAAATATTTTCTTTAAATAATTAAAGAAATAAAATAAATTATTTTAATTTAAATTTAAAAAAAAATAAATATTTTAAAAATGCTAAAAGAATTTTTATTTTATTTTAAATTATTTCTTCTATTTAATGGCAGCAAGATCTTTGCTATGCAAATATATTTTAGCGGTAAATTTTAGAATTAACTTAAAATAATAAATTTATTTATAATAATTAGTTCGTAATATTAATTTTTATTTAAATATATAATCTGTGCCCAAAGGGGCACTTTTTCTGCCCTTCAATTCACTTTATTTTTTAATATTTAATTTCAATTTAATTATTTTATTTAATTCTCTCTATTGATTATTTCCAGCCAATAATCACTTATTTTCCTTTCTTTTATTAAAACTTATTTTTACCGCCCATATATTTGTCTCTATTTAAACTCTGGCCAATTCTCTCATAAGGACTTGCTACTTGCTACTTGCTTTTACTTGCTTTTACTATTTTTACTTGCTTTGAATAATTTTTGCTCTTCTCATTTTTTATTGGCCTTTACAATATTTTACTTAATCCCTTTTTGACTTGTCCGCTCATCTTTTCTACCAGCGCCTGTTTTGGCCCTACTAGAACTTACAATAGAGCTTTAGCCGATTGCCAGCTCTTTGTTGCCCTGCCAATCGTTTAAACCGTCTTTACCACAGGTTGTGCCTTTTTTTTAATCGCGCATATTATATTTTGATCCACCGCACGGATCGGGCATTGTTGACCGCCTGTTTCCCACTTACTCGGCTTTTATTCCCCCGAGCATTTTTTAATAAATAAAGTTCTTTTTCTTGTGTTTCGTTTATTTGGGAATTGTTTTGCGGGTAGGATTGTTTTTCTTCGACGCCCGTTTAAAACTAAGGAATTGATTTGTTCTGATCAAATCATTCCTGTCCCTCCTCTTGTTAGAGTTTTCGAGGATAATTGTGCCGTACCCTTTTGGCACATAATTGTTGGAGCCCCGTACGGGTCTTTGGTAGTCCAATCGCACTACCTCCGTATCATACACACCCAGACCAACTGTTGAGTTGCTCTGCTGGATCAACGCCCCGAGCAGGGCCGTATACATATTTTTTAGTGATTAGCTGCCCCGCGCCGGGCCGTCACTTTTACTTGGCCAATTTAGCTGCCAGGTTTTTTAGTCGGTGATTGTTGCCCCCTAGCTGCCCTTCACCGTACTTTGGTCTTTAGCTGCCGCATTACCCATGCAGTGATTGCAGCCGTGTCAGGCCATCACTTCACTTCGGCCAACTTTAGTTGCCCATTCTATTGTTTCATTTTTGCCCGAGCTGGCTTTAACATTTTAGTCCGTACAAGGACAAAAGTTTCGCTGCACCTGCAGTCAACTATTTCTACATTAACTTATTAATTTGCTCAAGCCAGCCATCTCTTTTTTGTGCAGTGCACTAACTTCACAAAAGACAAGGGCGATTGAATTCCCCGAAGGGGCATCGCACAACATTCTTTTATATTTTTACTGACTGTCACGGCAAAAACAGTCTTTTATAAATTGTTCACATTTTCATCAGATAAAATTAAAAAATTTTTTAATTTTTACAAAATAAATAAAATATATTTTTTTAAATAAAAGCAATTAAGCCCAGAGCTAGCCTCTAATTCCTTTTAATAACTAAAATTTGTGAATCATAATGCCATCCTCAGGAGCAATTAGAAGTCAATTAGGCCCCGCACTTAGGGCCCTTAAGGATCATTTGACTGCCGCCACCGCGTTGGTTAGAGCGGAGGCCGGACGTGATCTTACACAGTTGCGAGCGGAGCAACATCATCTTAGTCGTACCCTGGAACGGGTAGATAATCTTAATGATAAATGGGCAAACCTTATGGATCGCCTCGAGGGCGATGACTTAGCGGTAGAGGTCTATATACTCCGTTTTAGTAAATTAGTGCTTAGGAAAGAGGGAGCCCCTAAGTTCGGAATAAATTTGATTTCCGAAAATGGGCCTCTAACAGCCGCGGACATCACTTTAGCGGAAATATATTTAATTCGATGGGAGCAAAAGGAGTGTTTAGAGGAGCTAAAGAAATACAAACACATTGTTGATGACCAAAGCATCATCCGTCTTCAAACCCGGATGACGAATAGCCAAAGCCCGGAAGGCTTGATCCACCCTATCTTACTCCCTAAAAACTCAGATGTAGGGAAACTCCTCATAGCTCATATCCATAAAAGGTTATGCCATGGAGGAGTAGACTGGACCCTAACAGAATATCTGACACGTTATTGGCAACCAAGAGCACGCCAAACGGTCCGCCGAGTCATTTCGGAGTGTATGGCCTGTAGGAAAATGAATTCCTACAAGTATGCGTTACCTCAAATGCCTCCGCTGCCAAATGACCGAGTTCAGCAAAGACGCCCTTTCCAATCGATTGGCGTTGATTACGCCGGGCCGACACTTACAAAGTTGAATGGAGCGCTCATTAAGTGCTGGCTAGTACTCATCACTGTCTAACGACAAGAGCTGTGTACCTCGAGCCTACACTTGATCTGACCGCTGCTTCCTTTATTAAGGTCTTTCGAAGATTTATCAGCCGGAGGGGCAGACCTGAAAGGGTTCTCAGCGATAACGGGAGAAATTTCGTTCTCGCTGAGAAGGCAATCAGTTCTGCGTTAGCCCCTCTCCTGGCCGAAAATAAGATTGAATGGAAGTTCATTCCCGCCCTTTCGCCATGGGCGGGAGGGGTATATGAAAGATTAATTGGATTAGCTAAATCATGTTTTAAGAGAACCCTAGGCAAGCAAATTCTACCTTATGACCAGTTATCAACCTTCATTGCCGAGGTTGAAGCTGCTCTAAACTCGAGACCACTCACCCACGTATCAGACGGAGAAGGTGCTCCTTTAGCCCTTCGGCCTATTGACTTTATTCATCCCGGCTCTGTTTTAAATTGTGAGCCAGCAGGAAAAAAGTCCGGAAGGGTAGATCATCTACCACCTCATGAACAGCTCCTCGCTCATTGGAAAGGGACTCTAGAGAATCTAGACTCACTTTGGGAGCGGTGGAAAAGAGAGTATTTGGTTATGCTTCGAGATAATTCGAAATGGGAGCACAAAGGGCCACGTCTGCAAAACAATTCTCCCCCAAAATTGGGCGATGTGGTGCTAGTGGAAGAAGCAATGCAACCACGGAATACTTGGACGTTGGCTAGAGTAGAAAAATTAAACGGGGACCCAGGGCCGATCCGAAGCGTCAAGCTTCGCATGCCTAACGGTCGTATTACAACTCGCCCTTTAAATCGAATTGAACTGTCGACGGAGGTCCCGGGAATCATGCTCGGCACCCGTCACTTCTGGAAATATTTTATGGACAAAGCGGAAGTTGCCCCAGGGCTCTTCGTTATACAAACGGCCTTTGGCCCTGTAGTGGGAGGTGAGTCCGACATGAGCCCTCAGGGAGGTAGACTGTCGCACTCCCTAGCCGCCGTGAGCAAAACAAGCATCGACATAATGCCACCTTCTAATACAGTAGAGGAATTTTGGAGTCTCGAGAGTATCGGTATTAGAGAAAATCCGGCCTCCGATGACGACCAAATAGCCATAAATCAATTAAAGTCATCAATAGCTCAGGACGATGAAGGACGATACTCAGTTAGCTGGTTATGGCGCGAACCTAGAGCCCCATTACCCACAAATTACAGAATGGCTTTTAGCAGGTTCTGTTCCACCTACAGTAATTTCAAAGTCAACCCACCTTTGTTCAAAGGAGGCTTGACGAGATTAAAAAACACGTTAATATAACATTCCATTACGTCCGTACTGACGAAAATCCATCTGATTTGGCCACGAGGGGCCTAACACCTCAAGAGCTTAATCAAAGTCGTTTATGGTGGTCTGGTCCCGACTGGTTAGGACAAAGTAAAGCTAACTGGCCAGAGGACCCTACGTTCGACTCGTTCAACCTCACGGAGGTTGTAGAAGATGAATCAGAAGAAAAATACAGAGATCAAATTTTGTCACTCCCGGCCCAAGTCACTTCGCGCGAAAGCCATCAAATCTTG
>ABLG01001679.1:0-30611 GCA_000172435.1 Meloidogyne hapla
CCACCCTCCCGGGGATTCAAAAAACCAAATTGGAAAAAAACCGAGAAGTGCACTTCTTGGATTTACACTTGATTTAGGTCAAAATTATGAACATATTAGACATCATTTTCCAGAAGAATCACTCGTTAAAGTAAGTTTTTAGAAGAGAGGGGAGGGAAAGGAAATATTTGGAGAGAATTATTAATTTTTTTTTTCAATTTAAATGTAAAATAAAAAAGAAAATTAATTTAAATTAATAATTTTAAAGGTTTTTACTTTTAATTCTGTTCGAAAATCAATGATGACTGTTGTACATAAAAGAGAAGGTGGAGGTTTTAGACTTCATGCAAAGGGTGCCTCAGAAATACTTTTATGTCGTTGTAAATATATTCTTGGTTGTGGGGGAAATATTTTACCTTTTGGAAATGAAAAACAAAAAGAAATAATTAAACAAATAATTGAACCGATGGCATCTGATGGATTAAGAACTATAGCTATTGCTTATAAAGATTTTATTGTTGGAAATAATGAATATCCAAATGATGTAAGGAAATGGAAAATTATTATTAATTTAATTTAAGAATTAATTAATTAATTTTAGAATATTTTATTTAATTATTATTTTTAATTAATTTATTTTTTTTAGAAATTATTTTTCTAAATTGTCGAATTTTCAAAAAATATGATAAATTTTAAATTAATTTTTTAAAGGTTATTTTACCTGAAGGAGAAAGTTCTTCAATTAATTGGGATGATGAAGAATCTTTAAGAGAAGGATTAACTTTAATTGCTATTTTGGGCATTCAAGACCCTGTAAAATAATATTTTTCTATTTAAATTTAAATAAATATTTATTTCAAAAAAAGGTTCGTCCAGAAGTTCCAGAAGCTATAGCTAAATGTCAACGGTCAGGAATTACTGTTAGAATGGTAGAAAATAAATTAAAATTAAAATAAAATAAATAAATAAAGGTAACTGGAGATAATATAAACACAGCTAGGTCAATAGCTATACAATGTGGAATTTTAAAACCAGGAGAGGATTATTTGGTTTTGGAAGGAAAAGATTTTAATTCTCGAATTCGTGATGAAAATGGAATTGTTGATCAGAGAAAACTTGACCAAATTTGGTTTAAAAATATTTTTAAATTAATTATATTAAATATTTAAATAAAAAATATTTTATAAAAAAAAAGAAAAAGAAATAGAGTTTTAATTCAAAAATAAATTTAAAATAATAATTTATTAAAAAATAATCTTTTTAGGCCAAAATTAAGAGTATTAGCTAGAGCTCAACCTTCAGATAAATATATTCTTGTAAAAGGAATAATTGAATCTAAATGTACAAAAAATAGGTAAAAAATAAATTAAATAAAAAAATATTTTTATTTTAATTTAAAGAGAAGTTGTTGCAGTAACTGGTGATTTAATATAAATTTACAAATATTTTTAAAATTTAATTTATTTAAATTTATGGCGAAAAACGCCAAAAAAAATAATTTTCTTTATCCAACCCAATAATTAAAAATAAACTTACTCTGTTCATACTTTTGTTCGTGAATGTTTTTTAACTTTCTAAAAATATTAAAAGTTAAAATTTTTAACATTTTTACAATTTACGGCGATGGAACTAATGATGCTCCAGCATTAAAAAAAGCAGATGTTGGTTTTGCAATGGGAATTGCTGGTACAGATGTGGCAAAAGAAGCTTCTGATATTATTTTAACTGATGACAGTTAATTAAAAATAAATTAATTAAAATAAATTTAAATATAGATTTTACTTCAATTGTTAAAGCTGTAATGTGGGGAAGAAATGTT
This sequence comes from Meloidogyne hapla, assembly GCA_000172435.1. Taxonomy (NCBI): domain Eukaryota; kingdom Metazoa; phylum Nematoda; class Chromadorea; order Rhabditida; family Meloidogynidae; genus Meloidogyne; species Meloidogyne hapla. Next base: position 1,799 of record ABLG01001679.1, read on the forward strand.
TATGATTCGGTAATAATTTTTAAAAATAAATAAATATTTATTTTAATTAAAAAAAAGATTGCAAAATTTCTTCAATTTCAATTAACTGTAAATGTTGTAGCAGTTACTATAGCTTTTGTTGGGGCTTGTTCTATTAAAAATTTACCTTTTCGAGCAGTTCAAATGCTTTGGGTTAATTTAATTATGGACACATTGGCATCTTTGGCATTAGCTACAGAAATGCCTACAGAAGATTTGGTTATTAATTATTATTTTATTTAAATAAATATTTTATTTTTAGCTTAAAAGAAAGCCTTATGGAAGAACAAAATCATTAATTTCTCGAACTATGGTAAATTATTTTAAAAATAATCTTAAAAAAATAAAATTAAAAAAAAGGTTAAAAATATAATTGGACATGCAATATATCAATTATCTATTCTTTTTGGTCTTTTATTTTTTGGTAAATTAAAATATTATTTTTAAATTTATTTTTTATTTAATTAAAAAAAGCTGAAAGATTTATTTCTGGTTTGGAAGAAGAAAAAGCAAGAGAACAACCACACGAAGCACCCCCAACAAAACATTTTACAATTATATTTAATTCTTTTGTTTTAATGACTTTGGCTAATGAAATTAATTCAAGAAAAATTCATAATGAAAGAAATGTTTTTAAAGTAATGAATTTAAATTAAAAAATAAAATAATTAAAAAAAGGGACTTCTTTCAAATCCAATTTTTTGTGTTATTTGGTTATTAACATTAATATCACAAATTTTAATTGTACAATTTGCTGGTGAATGGTTTTTTACAAAAAGTTTAGATTTAATACATTGGGGATTTTGTTTTTTATTTGCTATTTGTGAATTATTATGGGGACAGGTAATTTTAAATAAATTAAATTAATGAATAAATTAGATAATTATAACAATTCCTTCAAATATTTTACCTAAATTCTTTGCTTTTGGAAGAGGTGAAGTTAGACCAACTTCTATTCTTGTAACTGGAGAATATGATATACCTGAGGTATTTTTTAAAAAATATTTTAAAAAAATAAATAATTAAAAAAAGGTTCGACAAACAGCTGGACGTGAAATTGGTGGAGTACCGGCAGCAAGTGCTGGTGCTAGACCTGGACAGATTTTATGGTTACTTGGCCTTACAAGATTACAAACACAAGTAAATAATTATTTAATTGTTTTTTTGAATGTTTTTTTTTGTCTTTTTGGTTTTTATAAAATTTTAATTTTTTTTGTTTATTTTGTAATTAAACTTTCTCTTAACTAACAAAAAAAAAGAAAAAAAACATTTAAAAAGCACACACACAAAACACTTTTTTATTTTTGTTTTTTTGTTGTTTTAGATGAGAGTAATTCGTGCCTTTCAATCAAATATAAATAATTCACATCCATCTTCTTTAACAATACAAGCTGGTGAAAGACTTAGACAATCTTATAGAAGATTAAGAATTGCTAAAGAATTAGAACGTATATAATTTATTTTTTTAATTTTGCTGTTTTTTAAATTAAATTAATTAAATTAATCCTCTTCTTCTTTTTTCTGTTTGGCACCTTTTTATATAACTAAAAATCATCACTTTGAGTGGGTGCTTATTTTTTTTGTGTGCTGTGAATTTAAAATAATAATAATTATTTTTTAATTAAAAAATAAAAGAAGAAGAAGAGGGAATTAAATAAATAAATAAATAAATAAATAAATAAATAAATAAATATACCTATTTATTTTTAATTAAAAAAAATTAATTATTTTTTAAGGCGCTAACGAATTACGCGCGTGCGGACCCGTACGAGTTTTGGATTCCTCCCATGACAAGAAGACAAATAAATCAGAATTCAACTTCACTTAATATTGAAGATGAAAATAATAAAAGAAATATTTCAGAAAATGAAGAAATTAAAAAAGAAGAAAATAATTAATTTAAATAATTAATTTCTCTTTGCAAAACAATCTCTTTCGAGCTTTTTTTAAAAAACTTCCAATTCACACAATTTATATTATATAATTATCTACACCCTTAACTAAATATTTACGGGTATTTTATGGTTAAATCTTTAATAATAGATAATTGAAATTTTAAATGGAAGGGAAAAGATATATTTAAATAATTAAAAAAAATATTTTAGTAAAGGGAATAGATTTTATTTGTTTTTCTTCTTCTAAAAAAACTCTTAAAATATTTGTTGCCTTAAATAAACGAATATTAATTTTTATTGTTAATTCATTATTTTTGAATTGACATTTATTTTTATATAAAAAAAGTGTCTTTTTTTAATATCCTCTCTCTCTCAAAATAATTTTGTCAATTTTTTGATACAAAAATTTATTTTATATATAAATAAATAAATATATTTTTTTTTATTAAAATTAGTAAATTTTCATTTTTTAATAAAATAAAATATTTTTATATAAAATATTCTTTCCTTTTCTCTCCAAGGATGAATTATTAATAATTAATAATATTTTTAATATTTAATGATTCTTTCTGACGTTTATAAAAGTGCTTAAAGGATTTAAGATTTATGTAAAAAAATAAATTGTTTTAAATAAAAAATATTTTTTAAAAATAAATTATAAAAAGTATTTTCATCGATCAGGGTTGAATTAATTATTGTCAGCTATAAATAAATAAATATATGTATTTAATTAATTTTCTCTTTATAATTAAAATAAATTACTTAATCATTAAGGAATTAATTAAAATTTTAATTGGGAAGTCAATTCTCATAAGAATTGAATAATTAAAATTTGTATTCGAGAAATTTAATAAAGAATTACCAAATTATTTTAAATTATTAATTTATTTTTAATTTATTTATAAATATTTTTTTTGCATCAATTCCTGTTTATTTTAAAACATTGACGTCTTCAATGATCTAATTTGGCTTAAATATGTTAAAGAGAAGTACAATTTTTTAGAAATATAAATATTTAATTATTTTTATAAAAAAATAATAAATAATTATTTTTTAAATAAATTATAATTTAAAGAATAATTATTTAAAAAAAATAAAATCCTTTAAAAAATTAATTAACGTCATTCCTTTTTTATTTAAAAAAATATTTAAATAATTAATTATTTTAAATAAATTTTCCTTTGTTTTAATTTCCGTTCTTTTAACAGATTATTTTATATAATTTATTTGGCTTCTCATTATTTCCACTAAAATTACTTTTACTTTTTTTTAAACTAGCGGGGGTAGGGCGGCCTTCGTCCGCCCTACCTCGCTAGCAAAAACATTTAAAACAAAACAAATTTAATTTTAACAATTCCAAAACTTAAAATCAAAACTAATCAAACTTAATTAAACTCAAAATTTAAAAAAGAACAAACAAATACAAAAACATTTTATTCAAAACAAAATTAAACAATAAATTACATTAATATTAATAAATGGGTGAGTTTGTGAGTATGTGAGTGGGTATACAATTAAAATGGGACAATACAAAATCGCTAAACATCTCTAATACTTGCGTATAACAATACGCCTATTTCCTAAGACTTAATCTCTTTCATCTAAGATTTCTTTATAAACTACATTCTTGATTTTTCGATCACTATTACTCTTATCTAGTTTAACTTTTATCATATTCCATGATCTTGCTCTCGAAAGAGCCACATACAATTGTCCATGTCCAAAGACCTCATTTCTAAGATCTATTCCAACTCGCTCAAGGGTTTGCCCCTGAGCCTTATTAATTGTCATGGCAAAAGCTAACACCAATGGAAATTGGTGTCTATGCAAATCAAATGGATATTCCTCAGAACAACAAAGTGTTATCCGAGGTATATACACAGTTTGACCTGCCTTATCTCCAGTAAGAATCCTGCAAACAATTAAGTTTGCATTCATCTCCTCAACTCTCATTCTTGTGCCATTACAGAGACCTTTTTCTATGTTCAAATTTCTAATTAACATAACAATTGCATGTTTCTTCAATCTAAGTTCATGCACCCGTTAGGTCTCAGTGCATTCAAATACTCATCTAAATACTCATTGACACGCTGTCAATTTTCATCTTCAGCATGATCAATGCTAGTATACAAAATCTCTTTTCCAGGCAACATACCAAGGACTCTACTATTTATCTCGGATACATCTATATTCTTTGGTGCTAAAATGGCACTATTGGCCATTTCCTCAAAATTCTCAGTATCAATACTATTAGCAAAAATCTCTTCTGCTGTTTCTGAATTGGTAGGGTTTGACGAAAGTCACCCGTCCAAAGCATAATTTTACCACCAAATACTAAATCATTGTTCATGATTTCTTTTAACTTTTCATCTAGTGTTCGCAATGCGCGCTTATTTATCATAGGCGCTTCATCGCAAATGAACACCTCAGTTTCTTTTAACTCATTCCATGCCCTATTTCTAGGGCCAATATTCGAATTGCTCATATCTAGTGCTAATCCAAATCTATTATGCATAGTCCTACCGGCAGGCATCAAAGTAGCTGCCATACCAGTAAAGGCCATAGTACATACTTTTTTCTTCTCTCCTCTAAGCATATGAACAATCGTATTGTTCACATGTGTCTTACCTGTTCCCCCTGGCCCACTTAAAAAGTAGAACGCAGGCTCGAGAACAGGTCTATTAACTCTATTCATAATCTCATCTACTATCAATCTCTGCTCATCATACATACTTTCGCACGCAGATAAGCCTAAATCTTTTTCTTCTTTAGCATTGAACGCCATTTCGACGTCCTCCGCCAAATCTATTTGTTCCATGGTAGGAAAATCAGCAAGCGATTTTCCACCCTTTACAATACTATTAACTATCTCTCTATATGCTTTCGCATATGCTAAATCTCTAGGAAAATTTCTGAAGAAATCTTCAGCTAAGGAATCTCTAAACATTAACCAAAGCTCCTCCGGTTGTGAAGGATTGCAATGGACTAAAATCAAAACAAAAAAATCTCTAAGTTTTCTAGGCATCTCAAAACTCGACGCTTCTTCTAAGGCTCTTTTCCACTCTTCATCATTTCTAATTAAACCACGTTCAAGACATGCTTCAGAAAATGTCATACAGACCTTAACTGAGCCATTCGAACTCCTAATTGTCTTGAGCTCCTCAAAAGAGAAAGCTCCTCTCACATTCAACAACAAAAGCCGCAGGTGGTATCGCTCCGGTTCTGCCGGTGACACCTTAACCATACGACCTATTGAGTTGAAATGTGACTTACGCTCATTCCACTTTCCTTTACTAAAGCAAAACTTCTCAGGCAACTGGTGATACAGTAACGCCTTCGAAGAATCACTTCTCTTATTCAAATCAAAATAAGCTAATAACTCAGAACAATTTCTTGTTCTTTCTAATATCTCTTCTTCACTCATTGTCTCATCAAAATAACAAATTTGCTCACCTTCCAGATGAACTGGCAAGGCCATAATACTATGACTTCTATCATACATAGGTAATTCTAAGATTCTCCAGACTGCCTCCTGAGGGCAGACATATCTAGCGTCTATAAACTCTTTAACCTCATCATGGTCATTTCTAGTTTCAAGTTCTAATCTAGCTCTATCCGGTGGTTTATGCACATACTTATGCAAGTATTTCACCGAACTAATGCTATTAACTTTTTCAAGGTTAATATGGCATCTAAATACTTTCAATAAATAAGGATTGTGGGGCACAACCCATCTATTGTCTAATTCTACTCTGTTTCCAGAGACTAAAACTTCTATTTTTCTGCCATCATCAGGTCTGGCGTATAACGTCAAACCATTCTCTGAGACTAAAGTCTTTTCTTGAATTTTGTTATTTAAAATTATTTTAAAAAATTAATTTATTTAAATTAATTTTATTAAATTTATTTAAATTTATTTAATTTAATTAATTTAAAAAATTCAAAATTGATTAATCTTTTAACAGATTATTTTATATAATTTATTTGGCTTCTCATTATTTCCACTAAAATTACTTTTACTTTTTTTTTAAATAAATTTAAATTTCTCCTCCCACTCATTATTATATATTTAAATATTTTTATAAATATTTTATTTTTAATTTTAAATAAAAATAATTAATTATTAAAATTAAAATATAAATGTTATTTAATCTTTAAACTTTTATTTTTATTTTTTGGATTTTAGATTAATCTTTAAAAAAATAATTCTTTAAATTATATATAATCTTTTAAAAAAATTAAATATTAAATAATTTAATTAATTATAATTTAAATTTAAAAAATATATTTTGGCATAATTTTTTAATTTATTTTAATTTGATAAATTCAATAATTATTTATTTATTTATGTTGTTAAGCAACACAGTTTTTATATTTAATTAAATATAAACTTTTATTTTTTTCTTTAAATTAAATATTATATAAATATTGTTTTAAATATTTGATTATTTATTTTTAATATAAATTATTTATTTAATATTTATTTAAAGAATATTTTTTTAGTTAATTTAAAAAAATGTTTTTGTTTAATATTTTTTTAATTTTATTGTCATTTCAATTAATAACAACAAATAATTTAATAAAAAATAATAATATAACAAAAATAAAAGAAAATCAAAATTCTTTTAATTATTTTCAAGAAGAAAAAGAAATAAAATTATTAAATGAATTATTAATTATAGAAGAACATCCATATATTTTATTTGCAAGAAATATTTATTCTTGGCTTGTTCCTTCAATGATTTTAATACTTTTGGTTGAAAATAATTTTTTTTTAAATTTATTAAAAAAGAAAATTGTAAAAATATCAATTTAAATCTTTTCTAATTTTAAGAGATTTTTTGAAAGAAAAAATAATTATTTTTTAATAAAAATTTTCTCAAATATTTTTTTTTCTTAATCTCCAAATAATTCCTTTTAATTTTATTTAAATTTAGATGGCAGCTATAGGTAATGGAATTATTGTAATATCAGCCCCGTTAATGAGTGGAGAGGCTAGTCATTATAATTGGTTATGTATATCATTAGCTGGGGCTGATTGTTGGGCTAGTACTTTATTAATTATTGGACTTTTGGTTAATAGTTATATACCTATAGTTATGAAAATTAGTTGGGAAAAAGGAAAATGTATTGCTGCTTTTTTAGAGGTTTTTTTTTTAAAAAATTTAATTTCTCCAAAATAAATATTTTCTTTTAGATATTTCGAATTTCTGGAATGCTAACTTCAAATTTACATATTTTAGCATTATCATTTAATCAATTTTTGGGTATTTGTTATCCCCTTTTATATAAAGTATTTATTAATTAAATTTTATTTATTTGATATTTTAATTTATTTAAAGACAACAATAAGTACAGAAAGAATTAGAATACTTATTTTATTTATTTGGTTAATACCTATTGGATTTGTTGGAATTTGGTATTTAAATAATATTTATATAAAATTATAATTTAATTAAAAAAGGTTTATTTCAATTCCTGGAGATAATTTATTTTCAATTAATTGTAAATATGAATTTTATACTCATTTACCTTTTCGTTTATATATTTTTATTATTTTTGCTTCTATTTTATTTTTAACATTTCTTCTTTATGGAATTATTCTTATTCATTTACTTAAACAAAAAGCTCTTCACAAATTTAGGTAAATTTAATTTTAATTTTAATTCCCATTATGAAAAATCTCTCGAAAAAATTATTTTTTAATTTTAATTTAATAGAAGAAATATAAAACAATATAAAAAAAGATTACAATCAAAATTAAAATTACTTACAACAACATTACTTATTTTATCAACATTTACACTTTCTTGGGGTGTTTGTGTTCTTTATTTTTTATTAGTTTGTAAAACTGGATGTCCATTTATTTATTTAGAATCAATTTCTTTTCAAAATGGTTTTTTACTTAATTCTACTGTTAATTTTATGGTAAATATTTTTTTAAATTTAAAAAATATTTAAAAAAAGGTATCACTTAAACTTGTTATAAATCCATTAATTTATGCTCTTCGTATGTGTCATATTAGACGTTCTATGGCTATTTTATTTTGGAAAACAATTAATTCACAAAATTTATTAAGTACACAATTATTTAGTGCAAGTACTGCTTATGCAACAATTTCACGTCAATTAAGTCCTCCCCGTCCTTTGTCTGCAACTGCTGATTTAAGAAATGAAAATAATAATTCATTATTATTACTTTCAGCAGCACAAAAACATTTTCAAAAACAATGTAGTAAATGTGGTGGAAGTGAAGAAAATAATATTAAAAATATTGTTAGTGTAGGTTTTTATTTATTAAAATTAAAGGGGTAATAAAGGGATATAATTTAATATTTTTATATAAAAATGGTAAAATTAAAACTTTTTTTTACAAATTTTTAATTCATATATGTTAAAGAAAAAATAATAATATACCTATGAAAAATATAAATTCAATTAATAATTTTATTTTAATTCTTAAAAATATTTTTTTAGTCTAAAAAAGGAGGAGGACACGTACAAACATCAACACAATTATTAACGCAAATTGATAATGAAAATATATATTTAACATATTCTCCAATAATTTCTGCTAATGCTACTATTAGTAAAATCAAAAATAAAAATATAAATTGGAGAAATTTTGTTGCACCTTCTTTTGAAGAAGTTCAAAGTTGTAAAGGAATTCTTGAGGAAGAGAAAATACAAAAAAGAGAAAGAAGAATGACTAAATAATATATTTTTTTATTTAATATTTTTTATTACATATTTATTAATTCTTATTTAAAATTTATTATTTTATTTATTTGTAAAAATCATGATTTAAAAGGTTAAAATAAAAAAAAATGCAAAAGATCATCTAAAAAACATATCTGTATATAATTGCCGCTAAAGCTAGTGCCGTTAATATTTAACTGGGACACGCCCGAGTAGTCGCGGACCGACATCTGTCTAGGTTTTATCTCGATTAATTTGCTTTTCGGAAGATTTGTAGGAAATTTTCCGCGCTATCGAATGGTACCACCTACATCCAAAATGGACCATCTTTTATAAAGTTATAGTTCCGCGACTACTCGGCCTCGCGACTACTTGGGCTGTACCCTATTTAACCAGCGTCAATGGTAAAAATTGTTCATTATAGTCCTCTTTGTATGAATCTGCCATAGCGGCCTGTTATCAGTAGAAAGATCTTATTTGGCAAGGAAAATAAGATCTACATATGAATTAAGTGACTAGGTAGGTGTTAAACTGGCTTTTATACTATACAATCTCGCCTGCTTATATAGTAACACTCAACGACTTTTAACAAACAAATCTATTGAAGTATAAAAGCTGGGTTTTCATCAGTTGAAGTACCGACTCCACAACTCAAACAAGGACTCTACTCCTGCTTCTACTACTACTGCGCCAGTCAAACTCGTCGGGATCGCTGCGATGTCCACTGCCACTGCATCAACGCCAACGATGACAGTCCAAATACCGCTGGAGGAGTTCGAGCCGCTGGGCGCCAGGCCAAACGACGGGTACGCGCTTATACTTTCTCACCTTCTATTAATAACTAATCATTTTTTTCTATCTTTCAGACTCGTCATCACCGATGTGCAAGAAGGCTCACCTGCGTCTGGGCACCTGCTTGTCGGCGACACAATCCTAACAGTCAACGGCAGAAAGATCAGCAACCTGAAGAACTTCTACCAGGTCATGGGAATTGCGCATCCAACGGCAGTGATTGAGATTCGGCGACCAAGAACGAACGAGGAGCTGCCACCAGAAGTCCGGACCGATCCGAGTGACAACCTTCCTGCTGATGTTAGGAACACCCTCGTCCGGCGAAACGGCTACCATTATTCGGTAAACAAGCGACACGGAATTTAAAAAATTTTAATTATTTTTTCTCACAGCTAGTGACCATCGACCGAGTGCCAGGGATTCGTCTGGGCCTCTCAATCAAGACGAGGGACAACCGCGTGTGCGTCTCTGATGTGAAGGCCGACTCGATGTGCTCACCTCATCTCAAGATCTTCGACCATATTGTCTACGTGAGCGGGGTTCGTGTGACGCAGGCTGATGTGGCGCAAACGCTCTTGGTAAAGAGCATGAAGGAGGTGGGATTAGAAATCAAAAGCTGTCGGCCAATTTCAATTTTCTTCGTTTTTAGACCAACCGAGTCGACCTAGTCATTGGTCGACCTACTTCTCGTTCGGCGATTGCTGCTGCAATGATTGCCTTGGCGCAAGAAGATGCTCATGACCCGCCGTCCGTCAGGCTGAATGTGGATGTGCAGCAAGTAATGCGGCAGCAGGTGCCTTTTTATTTTTTAATTAAAAATTGCTTCATTTCTAATTTTTTAACTTTTTTCTCCAGATATTGAACATGGCGGCCCTGGCGCAATTCCAGCCCCCAGCTGTGCTCCGCGATGGCCCCACACCGCCTCAACCGCCCAACCGGCGCATCACCTTCACCGGGAACAACGAGATCGTTGCGATCCAGAGCGATAATGTTGGCCGTCAACTGCGCCGAGTGACGACAGGAGTTCCGAATTCCCCAATACGGCAGAGGTAGAGAAGAGCGCGATGGATGAAGATGCTGCTGATGTAAAGAAGATTGGCTCGATATGCTTTACCTAATCAGCTGTATTTGTTAGGATATATCCCTTAAACTCACATGTTGTACATATAGATATTTCCCTATGTTACTGTTGTATTTTTTCTAATGCCACTTGTCATATTGCTTGTTTTGTAATATTTATGTTTGTAATAAGAATTTGTTATAAATCTTGTTGAATTAGCTTTATTTTTTCCTTTTAGGTTTATTAATTTTTTATCTAGGATGCTTAAAATAAGGGAAAATTACGCAGATTTTCGGCTTATACTTGATAGTAGGAATAAAAATCTGTTGTCAAATCCCTCCCGCATTCTTTAACTTTAATACTTATGAGAATTTCTCTTATAATTTTTTCCATTTTTTTCAAATCGTCTGCTTAATTTGTTAAAATTCTCATGGGGCTAACTTTGAAATCTGTTTTTCAAAAACAAACCTTGGCTTTTGCAGATTAAGGAAAACGAAAGATATCAAACCAAAAAATTAAAGAAATTTGTATTAATAGCCATCTAGAAAAAAAACTTTTACCCAAAAATAATGAAAATGACGAATTAAGATTTAACTGACATTTGACTTAGTCAGAAAATTTTTTTGAATAATATCTTATAACTGATAATTAGGGCCCGGATTTTTAGGTTACGCACAAAAAAACACTGATACCGATACAGTCGAATCTCTCTAATGTCGCGCCCCCTCACGTCCCACTTTCCTTGACGTGTCACGAAGAAACCCATTTGGCTGGCCGCAGTTCAAATTGTTCTGCGCAAAATTTCCCTAACGTCCCATTTCTCTGATGTGTCACTTTCTCTAATATCACAGGCGGAGCCGGTCCCTACAAGCAAAAGTGACCTTCCCTCATAGGACACCCAGTAAATTTAACAGCAATAAATTGAAATTTTCAATCATAAAAAATTTTTAGCGTCATTTTTTTTCTATTTTCTTGTTTTTTCTATCTTTTCTCGGACCGATACGAGATCTCGGTCAAAAATCTCGGTTATCGAGATTCTCGGACGATAAATTTTTGCATTTTTTCGAGATTTTTCGAGATCGAGACCGAGATTCTTGAAATTGAAATTTTCCACCGCTAAAGTCCGATCTCTAATATGTCTAGTCCAAGTTTTACTCTTGAAACTAAAAAGAGTAAACAGACAACTACAACCTTAGACAACTACATAGAACAATTTCCTCCTTTAGGTTAAGACCTAGGGACGGAATTCTGAAAAGTTTTGACTCTCTTGAAGGGCGTCTCTCTTGAAGATAGAGTCAAAGATAGAGTCAAACCTTAAAATACAATTTTTTTATTACTTTTCGCCCAATAAATGGATTTTTTAATGCTAAATTTCTCTAATGTATCACACCTATCTTGCTTTGGTCTCTTTCTCTCTCACGTGTCATTTCCCTCATATACCACCTTCTCTAATAGGCCAGCTCAAGCCGGTCCCGAGGGGTGTGACGTTAGAGAGATTCGACTGTAGTACCGATAGTGCTGCGGAAAAATTTTTTTATTAAAATATTTTGAAAACCCTGCATTTCTCCTAACTTTTTACATAATTAAAAGAAAATAACAATCCAAAAAAGTAATCAGAAAAAAAAGAAAATTTCTAAATTTAAAATCTCAAAATTGGGAAACCTCCTTTTTCCTGATTATTTTAATATGAATATATAATATTCATAATTCTTTTAAGTTATATTTAATTCAGGCTTATTTATCTACTCATACAATAATTTTTAATAAAAATATATTTATATGTAAATCTATAGAGAAGAAAAAGTAATTTAAATTATACGGCACTACAAAATTAACAAAACAAAATTCGAATTTAAAATTTATTTTTCAATTCCCATTAGTAATTTTACTATCTTTTATAAATTGGTTTACTTCTAATAAGAATTGATTAACATAAATAAAATATATTTATTATAATGTACTAATTAAATAATTTATGTCTTAATTCTTTAAATTTTTCAAAAAAAAAACGAAACATTTTTGGGACTAAAAAAATAAATTAATTTTGTATAGACGAAGTAGAGGGAACTGAGTCATCAATTGTTGTCTCCAAAGCACGTTTAATATCAAAAGAACAAACAAAGTGGAAAGGTAAAGAACCCAAAAGATGAGCAGTACCGGGAATTGATTGATTTGAAGGTGAAATACCTTTAATTTTATATTTTTTAAAAATTCTTTTAAATAAACCATTATTTAATCCAAAAGGAAGTCCACACAAATTGTTATCTTTTGAATTTTGTTGTTGTTCTCCAGCAATTTCTACTCGAAGTAAAGTCTAAAAAAAATAATTTTTTAAATCACAAAAAAATTTGTTTAATTTTTACTTCAAAACATTCACTATTAATTGATTCAGAAATATCCATTTGATGACCTCCAATATTTAAAACAGCCTTTCCACTACGCAAAAATTGTAATTTTCCAATTCGTGTGCCTCCACTAGGAAATAATTCCAAACAATTTTTATTTTGTAATTGAGGTTCTTGAATTGATTGTTGCGATTTATTTAAAGACTTTTCTAATGGTTGTTCATTTTCTAACAATTTTTGTTTTTGTACTTCTGCTATCCGCTGTAAAGGAATAGAAGGAAATTGAAAAAGAAGTAATTGATCATTTGAATTAACATCTTTAAAAAAATAAAAAATAAATTTTTTAAATCAAAATTTCAATTTTAAACCATTTGCCAGTCTTTGTATTGTATTAGCGGCTAATTGGAATTTTTCTTCTCTTAAACAAGTTTTTGATTGTTTTGAAGTTTCTTCCATTGCTAAGATTTCTTTTCTTAAATTAAATAAATTTATTAAAAATTAAATGTTTATTTCTATTACAGTTTTAAATCTTTAATATCCTTTTGACTTTCTTTTTCATCTTCTTTCCTCCTTTTTTTAATTATTCGATTAAATTGCTGAGCTTCATTATTTGGCAGAACAAATGGTAATTGTTCACATTTCTTTAAGTCAGCAATAAACTGAAGAAGTAAAAAAGTTTTATTTTTTTAAAATTCTTACACTTCCTCCACATAATTCATCCAACTCTTCACAGTCTAACTCATCGTCTGATTGCCAAAATTCCTCATAAAGTATTTCTGAAGTACTAGGTTCAAGTTTGACCTTCTTTTTCGTTGATTTCTTTTCTTTATCTAATTTTTCATTTAATTTATCTTTATCTTTGTTATCCTCATGTATTGAACCTTCTAATTTTCCTATAATCTCCTCATCTAAAAAATACAATTTAATTGTAAGAACAAAAAGTTATTAAAAACCTTTATTCCTCAATCGAACCCCTCTGGTTCTTTGATCTCCAAAAGCATCTTCGCCGATTCCCTGAGAAAAAACACCTTCAGAAGCAATAAATTGTTTTGATGAACTGCCTCGTCCCTTTCCACGTCCAGGAGGCCTTCCACGGCCTCTTCCCTTTTCGTTTTTAACTGAACTTGACTCTCCATTAACGTGCTCAGATTTTACAGCGGTGTCAGAAGAATTAGGCCTTTAAAAATGGATTATTTAAAGTTGTAAGAGATATTTATAATATATATTTTCATTTAAAATTTTTTTAAAAAAACTTTGAATCCGCCCATTTTGGCGCAAGAATACGACTCGCTGCGGCTGCAATATTTGGCACTACAATGCGTTTACTTCCACTATTCGAATTAAGAGATGAATTTGCCTTTGCACCTCGACCTCTATCTTTTGGTCCCATTACTTGGAAGATACTAAAGTAATAAATTATAGAAAAAAAACATTAAAAAACGTGGACAAATATCATTAACGAATTAATCGGTCAATTGATTAAAAATTTAATAGAAATTTAATTAAAAATTACAAATTGAATAATTTGCCATTAGTTGACATTTTGAAATATAATTAAATGAAATAAACTTTCGTTTTAAATTTTTTATTTAAAAAATTTTAAATTTAAAACATCTCGACGATTTTATGTTTGTATTTTTCCTTACGTCAAACAGAAAATATTATGATTTATTTTAATTTTGTATTGATTTTATATTAATATAAATGTTTTTTTTTCTATTTTTATTTTTAGACTAAAAATCTTGGTAAATTTCATAAATATGCCAAGAGGAGAAAATATGGATTGCGGAGCTAATCTCATCTGTTCTAATGACATTCCAGTGATACATTCAGAGTCCAGACAGCGTCCAATTCTCACTAATAAGAGCAATAATTATGAATCTGAGAATTACTCTTCCGATCAGAATTGTATGGAAAGGATGTACCTCTTTTTGGATGAATTGGGTTCTGGAGGTTTCGGAAAAGTAAAGTTGGCAAAGCATATTCTCACAGGGGATCAAGTTGCGATCAAAATCATTGACAAAAAGAGCATTCCTGTATGCTTTATTTTCTTTTTTCTTGATGTATACTTGTCTAATTTAAGAATGATTTACCTCGAGTGTACAGCGAGATGGAAGCCTTGAAGCAGTTGGCGCACCAAAACATTTGTCGATTATTTCAGTTCCGCGAAACAGAAGATAAGTTAGTCTATGGAATTTTAATTAATAGAGTTAATTTAATTTTAAGTATCAGTTAAAAGACTAAATTTATTCTAACAATAAACGTTAAATTAATTAGCTTGTTTATTCATAGGTTTTATATTGTGATGGAATATTGCAATGGTGGTGAGATGTTCGATTATATTGTTCGCAAAGAACGGCTTGGTGAATCGGAGGCACGTCATTTCTTTAGACAGTGAGTTTACTTTTAACTTTTTATAAATAATGTATTTTCTTTATTAGGTTAGTTCAAGGAGTTGCATACATTCATTCAATGGGTTTGGCATAATTTTGAATTCTAGTTTTTTATTTACAAGTTTAGGTTTTGCTCATCGAGATTTAAAACCTGAGAACTTGTTGTTGACCCAAGAACTCCAATTGAAAGTAATTGATTTCGGCCTTTGTGCACGACCTTTAAATGGGTTGAGTAGGCCATTAGAAACTTGTTGTGGTTCTCCTGCCTATGCTGCGCCCGAGCTTATTCAGGTCTAGAAATTTAAATTAATTGTTGAAAATCATATTTAGAATCAATCTTATTTTGGGAACGAGGCTGATATTTGGTCAATGGGTGTTTTGTTGTATGCATTGCTTTGTGGTGTTTTGCCCTTTGGTTTGAGAAGTTCTTAACTAATTAAAAATTTTATTTTTTAAATAGACGATACGAACATGCCTCGGTTATACAAACAAATTACGGTGAAAATTTTTTGAATAATTTTTATTGTATTTCATCTCACTTATTTAGCTGGGACAATATTTCGAGCCTGATTTTTTGTCACAATCCTGCAAAGACTTGCTTCGTTCTATGCTCACAGTCGACCCAAAGAAGCGTGCAACTATTCAACAAATACTTATCCATCCATGGCTTAATTCCAATTATGAACAACAAATCAAATGGCAAAGTATTTATAATCGAGATATTGTAGATGAAGAAATTATAAGAGAACTAGTTTGCTTTTTTAAAATAAATACTGGGGATATGATTGCGCGAATAAAACAATGGCGCTTTGACTATATATGTGCAACTTATCTTATTCTGTTGCAGAGGAGTATGTTATTGAATAAATGAAAAGAATTTTTAATTCTGTTTCAGAGGAGCAAAAGAAGAATTTTGCACTTCCTTTCTATGATCATAATGATAAGAACTTCAACTGCAATTTTCCGTGTTCACCAACTATTCACTCTTCATTGGAAAATGATTTGGATTTATCTGGCTTTGAAGAGGATATTATTAAATTTTCCAGTTCTGACAATGCAAATGAAATGATGGCAGAGGTTTTTATTTTAAAATTCTTAACATTTATTTTTTTAGAGATTGAAGTCCATGGCTCTATGTTCTCCACCTGTCTTCACAAACACGAAGCAAATGATCTTACATCCGGTTGTTTGTTTAAAAAAATTTTTTTTTAATATTCTTAATTCAGCCTTCTTCAACGCTCTCCCCATATGAAAATATTAAACAAGTTCCCAGGTTTGAAGCTGTTTCTACCACACCACGTAAGCCACAGCAACGTAAACCTTCGTATGAAGCTCCTACACATCACAGACCAGCAGCTTCGAATAAGGGTGGTTGTAGTGTTTATACTACGCCTAGAAGGTGCACTGTGGAATTACCTGGGCCTGTTATAGGAGGATTTGCTTATCGCCGTCCAAATTCTGTGGATAGACCGCCTTCCCGTCTGTTTTTTAATTTTAAAAATAAAAATATTCCATTTTAGTAAGATTAGAGAAGAATGCTCTAGTTGATGAAAATTCCCCACCAAGTCTTCATTTTAACAACAATTCCCAAAAGAGTGAAAGTTGTGAAAGAAGATCGCGTATCGACATGTGCCGAGTTTATAGCAACAATAACGCTAATAACAATACCAAACAGTTACAAAATAAATCACCGCATCGGTTCCGCCAACGCGTGTTCTCGTCATTAGAGCGGAAAGCAGATAAAATGATTAGTTTGTTAACTCCAAAGAAGATTAAATCAGAAGCACCAACTAAACTTAAGTGTACAGAGGTTTTTTGATTCTAAATATTTTTTTGATTTTTATTCAATTTTTAGCCTATGGCTAACGTTTCGGTTACATCGTCTTGTGATCCTGTAAAAGTGCGTGAAGAGTTGTGGAAAGTACTTTGCAATTTGGGAATGAATGCTACACAAAATGGGTATTTTTTTAATTTTTATGTTAAAATATAATTTCAAAAATTAGATGGAAGGTCAGTGGATCTCGAAAAAATTCAAATGACCCGCAGAAAGATGCCACTGTCGAACTTGAAGTTGTTTCTATTGAGGGCTTACAATATGTTGGTGTGAAACGCAGGAGAGTTCATGGTGAACCATTCACCTATAAAAGAATTTGTGAAGAAGTAGGTTTTTACTTTATGAAATGAAAATTAAAAATTTTAAGGTGTTACGTTTGGCAGGTCTTTAGAAAAATAAAATTAGGGTAATTAAAATCAAGATTGTGAAGGATTAATAAAAGGTGGCTTTTATGGGACAGAAATATATCTTATATTTATATAATAATGACCATTTTCCTTTTTTTAATATTGATAATTCTGGAATTTTCAAAAAAAATTTTTTGTAATTTTACTATTTAAAACTAAAAAATATAAACGAATTTATTAAATTAAGGGAAAATATGTTTTCTTTGAAAAATATAATTTCTGTTATTTCTTACATTACAAAATTATTATTGAAAAATTCAGATTTGTCTTATTGATTGTTGTTTTTCCTACTTCCGCTTTTCGACCTTAACTTATAATATGTCTTGCCGCTTTATATTATATTGACTTTTAATTATTAAAATATTTTTTTTTTATTTTTAAATTATATATAATAGTCAATTTTTAACTATAATGATATTTTGTTTTATTATATTAAAACGAACTTTTCAAACCATTAAAAAATATTGAAAAAAAGCATACCAGAATTTTAACAAGAATTTAAACATGAGAAGACTCTTGTGTCATTTTCAGATTCTTTTTAGTTTATCTTACTTGTTTAATTATTTAGATTCTAATAAATCTTTTTGTTTAGATTTGAAATATTATTTTTCTATAATTTCACGCAATGAACAACGAGCCAGATGTTAAGCGTGCTAAGATTGAAAATTCTGAAAAAGCAAATGATGATAAACAGGCAAGATATTTAAATAATTTTTTTAATAAAATTATTATTTTAAGGATTATGGCACAGAAACTCAAAAAGCTTTAGAAGAATTAGACAATGTTCAAAATGCTTTGGATAATTTAAATGAAATTGCTAGTGAAGAAATTCTTAAAGTTGAACAAAAATATAATCAACAAAGAAAACCTTATTTTGAGCAGAGAAGTGAATTAATCAAAAAAATTGCAAATTTTTGGGTTACCGTGGTGAATTTTTGATTTGCATATTTTTTAATTTTTTGTTTTAAACTTTAATATATTTAGTTTATCAATCATCCACAAATTAGTTCCATCATGGAAGAAGAAGAGGAGGAATGTTTGCATTATTTAACTAAACTAGAGGTTTTTTTTATTTTAATTATTTAAAATTTTCCCAAAAGAAATCTAATTTTGCTTCATTTAATTTTATGTACGATTATTTAATATATTTTGTGATTTTAGGGAATTTTTAGAGTCAAAAGAATTTTTCTAATCTTATTTGGATATCTTTCATTTTTCTAAGAAAATATTTTTCAACACATTTTTGTTTATCAGAGTTTAAACAATTCACTAAATTACAACTCTTTTGTTTATTTCATAATTTTCTTTTAATTTTTAGATTGAAGAATTTGAAGATATTAAAGCTGGCTATAAAATTAAAGTTAATTCAAAATTTATAAAAATTTAATTTTCTTTTTAAGTTTACATTTGATGCCAATCCTTATTTTGAAAATGCTGAGATTCTCAAAGAATATAATTGGTCAGGTGCTGAGCCACGTTGTTCTGCTACTCCAATCCAATGGAAACCGGGGAAACAAAAGGTAAAACAAATAATGAACTTTATTATTATTATTAAAGCTTTTCTAAAATTAATCTTGAATTTAATCATTAGATTTTGAGCGAATTAGTTTTACGACAAAAATTTTATTTTCATGCAATATTTCCCAAAATTCCTTTTACAATTTTTAATTTTTATAATTTTCAGATAAATTTAATTTTTTAATTTAGCAATTAATGAATGGTGCTGGAAAGAATGGTGGAGAAAATAGAAGCTTTTTTAAATGGTTATGTGAAGAATCTGATCCAATGGCTGATGATATTGCTGAAGTTTATTTATTTAATTTTTTATTTAAAGAAACTTTTTTAAAGGTAATTAAAGATGATATTTGGCCAAATCCACTTCAATATTATTTGGCACCAGATGTTGAGGCAGCTGATGAAGAAGGTTGCGAGGAAGACGATGATGGTGGTTTGGGTGAAGAATATGGGGGATGTGAAGATGGAAATGATAATTTGGGGGCTTAATGGAGAATTTGAATAAATATTTGGTGTTTTGGATGAATAAATTCAGTCCGACTTTATTTAAATTTAAATTTAGAGTTCTGTTTTGTTTTAAATATATAAAATTAGCAAATATACCAAAATCTAAGAAAAACTTAAATTTTAACAAAAATTGGTTATTTTAAGTAATTGTTCAATTAATTTTATTTTCCAGGAATTCCTAGGAATTAATAAAAACAGAACTTTAAATATTGGTTGACTTCTCCCCACATTCGTTTGTATCCTTTTGCATTTTTCGTTAACTTCTCCCATTTTTTGCTTTTTTTCTGTTATGGGAATTATATAAAACTGAAATTTTTTTAAATATTTAATTTTAAAGAAAAGGTTGAGTTAATGGTTATAATTTTTAAAAGTTGAATATATATTATTTTTACTTCCCTTAAGATTACAAAAAGTGTGGTGTTTTTAATTAGATGAGATACAAAATATTTTTTTATAAATTTCAAATAAACAAAAATTCAATTTTTATTTATGTGCAGAAAATTAAAAAAATAAAAATGCAATTGCAAGGGGGTTAAATTATAAAAATAATTAAATGTGATAATTGCGTTAAAATTACAATTTAAACAAAAAAAAAAGAAAATAAAGAAAACTGTATTCATTAAAATTTTAGTTTTTAGACAATAATTTTACAAATATATTTGGATTGTGTTTTTCGAATTAACTAGCTAAAAAACACCTCATTTTATTAAATGTTTTGGCCAATTTAATATACAAATAATTTAGTAATTAAAATAACAAATAAATTTAATTATTTGTTAGGAGGGGAAAAACATTTTAAAATGATATTCGCTGAAACGCTCATCCTTTAAAATATGAAAGATAATTAAAGAAAGAGAAAAAAGAGATTTTATTTAAATTTTGTTGAGAAAAAAAGATCAAAGTAAAAATTACTTTGGCAGGTGTGCTGGAAAATTACAAAACATTTTAATAATTTTTTAAATAAAAATGTGCAATATATTACACAAATAATATAAAATAAAGCAAAAAATAAAAGCGAAATGAAGGAAATCGAATAGATAAATTTAAAAACACTTTTTAAAGGCATTTATTTTAAAAAATATTTAATTCCATTCGAATTCCCACCCGCACAATTTAAAATCTGAATATATATTAAAAATGCAAAAAAAAAAAAGAGAGAAAAGAGGTGAAACAAAAATTTTAAAAGGGAAAAGAAAAAGAAATGCCCAACAAAATATTTTGTGGAAAGTTTTCGCTTAATTTTAAACAAAAAAAAACAAGAAATAAATTTAATATTAAAATCAATTGCCTTAATAACAAAAAAATCTTTCAAACATTTTTTAAGTAGAGACATAAATCAATAAATAATTATTTCCCCCTCATTTATTTTAAAATTCCAGAACTTATAATTAATGCATTATCTAAACCATTTCCATTACCAGAAATAATTCCCCCACCATTTCCACCCAATGGAGCTCTTGGTAGCCTTCGGCGTAACCAGGGATGTTTAAGTGCTTGCATTGGTGTTAAACGTGCATCTGGATCCCAATCCAAACAATGCTTTAAAAAATCCAAAAAAAAATCATCTGCCTTAAAAATTAAAAATTTTTTAAATCAAAAATATAAATATTTTTGACTTGATTCTTTAAAGCACTTTGCATTGATCTTGATGCTGGAGGACCTCTTAATTTACCTCTTTTAGATCTACCACCAGTTAAAACCTTTTTAAAAAATTATTAAAATTTTTAATTTAATTATTTACAGTAGTCCCATCCAATAATTGTGTTACTTGACAATAACGAGGATGGCCTTTAGAAGTAAAAAAGTTTTTAGTTCTTTTTCCACCTTCCAAAATTTTGGCACTTGGCATTCCCAATAATTCAATTATCAAAGCTAATTGGTCCCCTTCATCTTCCCCTGGCAAGAGTGGATATCCTGTAAGTAATTCAGCCAAAATACAGCCAAGTGACCACATATCGATTGGCATTCCATATTTCCCACCAAGAATAACTAGAAAAAAATAATTTTAAATTAAGAAAACAAAAATTACAAAACTTTTTAGGAAGACTTTATTTTAAAAATAAATTTAAAAAAAAAAGCCAACCTTCAGGTGCTCGATAAAATCTTGATTGAATATAAGAATATATTCGTTGATCATCAAAACAAGAAGATCCAAAATCGATAACTTTTATAGATGAACGATTTGGAGTTTTTAACAAAACATTTTCTGGTTTTAAATCACAATGAATTAAATGATTTAAATGTAATAATTCTAAACATTGAAGAATTGAATGGGCAAATTTACGAACAAGCTAAAAAATTAAATAAAATAATTAATTAAACCCTTTAAAAATAAATTTTTTTAAGAATATTTCTCATAAATTATTATCAGTTATTAAATGTTTGTATTTATTTATCTTTTTTTAATATTATATATTTTGTCTAGAAAATTAACAAAAATAGACTTTTCTTTTTTTTGCACTTTTATTTTATTAAAAATAAAATAATTTTAAAAAAAACTAACCGTCAGACTAAAACCTTGAAATTTGTTTTTCTTTATTAATTCATAAAGATTAATACTGAGCAATTCAAAAGTAATACATTTATGATTTCGAAAAGTAAAATGATCCAACATATGAATAACATTAAAAACACCATCAACATCTTGCTTTTTTAAATGATCCAAAATACGAATTTCTTCTTCTGCCTTAAAAATTAATTTTAAAAATAATTTTATTTTTTTATTTACCTGACGATGAAAGCGTTTTTCATTTCTAACAATTTTTAAAGCAACATACTAAAAAATAAAAATATTTTTAAATTTATTTTTTAAATAATTACTTGTTGATATTTATGATCAAAAGCTTTAATAACCTTTAAAAAAATTAAAAAATATTTTTCATTTTTTTTCATTTACCTGCCCAAAACTTCCTTTTCCAATAACTTTTAATATTTCATATCTATAAGCAACATGATCATGTAAAACCAAAATATAAGATCCATTTTCATCATCAAAATTATTATTATTTGCACCCCCAACAATGCATTGACGTTTTTTTGCTTGAGAACCAACAAAATAAACCTAAAATTAATTTTTTAATTTAAATTTATTTAAACAAACCCGTTGATAATTGTAAATTTCTGTACTTTCAAAAGAAGCAAGTTTTGAGCCAAAAATTCTAGCTGCATCATCTGGTCGATGGCCTTTAGTTCCCAAACTGACTTTTAAACCCTAAAAGATTAAAATTAAAAAAAAAATTTTTTTTTATTTTTTTTTACTTGTGCAGACGAAGAAGAGGCAGAAGAGGATGTAGAGGAAGAGGTTGCTGGCATTTGAGAATTTGCCGAAGGGTCATGTCCAATACCGACAGCCCCCTCGGCAATAGCTATTGTACCAGAGGAAGGCAGTTTTACTTTAAATTTAAAGAAAATAAATAAAAAAAAATTTTTTTTAATTTTTTCTAATTTTGTATATTATTAATCCAAAACACGTGAAAAGGGTGGAGAAAATATATTAATTATAAAGAGAAAACAAATATATTTAGAAAAAAAACAGTTGTTTTATTTAATAAAAAGACCAATTTCTGCAAAAAGATTTTTTAATCATTACTCTTTTAATTTAATTTAAAAATTCTATTTTTTAATTTTTTAATTTTAAAAGTAATGAAAGTAAAAAATAATCAATAAAAATATAAAGTTAAATATTTGTCTCTATATTTAGTAAATGAGTCATTTTAAAAATTAAAAAACCCTCCTAACCTTTATTAATTAATAAATTGCCTTCAACCAAATGAGAATCACCTCTACTGCTGTTATTATTTGCCACAAAAGATGATGAACAGAGAGAGGAGATATTTTTTGTTGGATCGTTGTTGATAGAAGAGGAATGGTCAATAAATGAAGAGAAATAATTATTCTTTATTTTAGCCTATAAAAAAAAATAATTTTTAATAAAAATTGATGTCATTTTTAATTATTAAAAGGGTTTCTCAAAAATATTTAAATATCAAAAAATAAATTCTAAATTTTAATAAAAATTGGGAAATTTAAATAATTTTATACCAAATCTTGTTGTTCAGTCTTTTTTAGAATTTTGTGTTGACATTCATTATTAATTGATGATTGTTGGATAGAAAATGCTGAATTTTTATTTTCTTTTTGTTGCCGATAAATAATAGGACCAGAATTTGGGAATTGTTTTTGTTTAGAAGGTGAAGGTAAAGAAGTGCCAAAAACACTGATCTCTGATGAATTTGTTGATGGTGGTGGTTGGAAATTAATCAGAAATGATGAGGGAATATCTCTAAAAAAATAAATAATTTAAAGAAAATAAATATTATTTAGAACTTAAAAACAACACAAATTAAATATTTTATTTTTAACAAAAAATTAAAATGGTCAAAAACTTTAAACTTTTCTAGTAAATTGATTTTTCCTTCTCTACTAATGTCTTTCTCTATATGTGCTAAAGTGCCAATATGCAAAAGCACGCAGCTTTACGTGGCGTATGCCAATTTATGTCCCTTCAAATAAAATTTGCCTGAAAAGAATAAAAAAGCTTTTTCTTTTCCCTAATAGAAGATAAAGCTTTAAATTGACCGAACTCTGTCCGAATTTTCTGACTTGAATATCTTACTATTTGAGTAACGAATACACTTACTGTCTCTTCCAAAGTAAAGAGAAGTATAGAAAAACTAGGTCAATTTCTTCTTCATCTCTCCAATATAAAGAAGACGATTAAGAGAAAAAAAAAGATAAAACATTTAGTTGTAAATAATGAGAGAGAAAAATGTGTTGTGTAAAATGGCAGAATAGCCAATGGACCAGTTGGCCGATAAGGGGACCCTCAAAGAATGCCCTTATATTTTCTTTTTCTCTCGAAAAAGACCAATGGTCTAAAACACCAATTTAATTAAAAATAAAAGTTTAATTAAATTAGAAATAAAAATAAAAAGTTTAATTTTCAATTGGCTATTTATTGTCTTTGGCCAACAAAGCATGGCTATTGACTCAAAAGTTAAAAAAAATAAAGAGAAAGTAAAGAATATATTAACTAAAATAGTAGATACTCTGTAGAGAAAAGAAAATGTCGCCGGTTATGCGAGGGCTGTTTGTTGGGTAGAAAAGTGGGGGACGCCGGCAAATAACAAGCAGTAAACCAACCAATCATTGGCAAGGAATATAAAATGGCCTATGGCAAATTATATAAATATGAGGAATTTTAATATATTAAATATTTAATTAATTGCTTTAATGTCTTTTTAAAATTTGTTTTAAGAGAAGAGACTTTGTTCTCTCTTTCTTTTTTTATCATTTCTTTATATAATAGTATTAATTATTCAATATATAAATGGAGGTCATTCGTAGAGAAAAAGGTGAAAAAAAAATCGAATACAATTGTGGATATTATACAAGGATAAAAATGAGGGCGCAGACATTCTCCTCCACTCAAAATATTACATAAAATCAATGTGCAGCTGGCAGCAATTTTATTCAACAAAACAAAATGAATTGGTCAGTGAATGGATTTGTGTATAAATAAAACTATAATTTTTAACAATTATACAAAAAATAAAATTAAAATAATTAATATATAATTATTTTGGAAAATATTTTTGAAAATGGAAAGATAAATGATTAAAATTATTTTTTAAAATATAAAATTAAAATTATGAAAAAATCAAGAATAAATCAATAAAAATATAAAATACAGACCACCGGTCATTTTGAAAGACAGGTGTGTGAGGGATTGGAAGAATGAGGAAAGGATGAATACAAAACAAATATGAGTGAGAAAATGAAGAAGAGGGAAGGGGAGGGGGATGGCGGAGCTAGGAACAAGCCAAGGTTAAAAATCGGACGTAAAAAGCAAAACAACGGTGACAACACGTTAAGGGAAGTGGACGATAATGTAAGTAAATGAAGAAGAAAAGAGGAGGATGAATATTTTTTAGAAGAAAATCAATGTTTTTTGTTTAAAATATTTGGAAAATAAAAAATTATTTTATAATTTTTACAAAAATTATAAAAATAAATATTTAAATTATTTTTGTATTTATTTAATAAACTTTTTCTCATTATTAATTATAAATTGAAAAGAATTAAAATAAAAAAGAACAAAAATTAATTAAAAATATTAAATAAAATTAGACTTTATTGATTTAATAAAAAATAATTTTATTTAATTTTAACTAAAATAAATTGAAAATATTTTAATAAATAAAGCCTTTTAATAAATTTAAAAAAAAGAGAACATTTATATATATTTTAATAATAATAGGCTTCTTTTTTAAATTTTTGTTTTAAAGCTAATAATAATAATTAATATAAAAAAGGGAAGAAAGTGAGAGAGAAATGAAAGGAAGGATTTGTTGTCTTGACAACTTTAAAATTAAAAAGAAAAAGAAGATTTATTTAAAAGGCTTCGGAATTATTTTAAAAGCTTTGCCTAATAAATTATGTTTACATTAAATTTTAATAATTATATTAATTCAATACCAAGAAGATATTGAAAAAAAAAATATTAAATAATCACAAGAAAAAATAAAAAGTAATTTTTTTTTAAATTTTGGGTTTAGGGTCTGAATTTAAAAAAATTTAGTTTTCAAAGTAAATATTCTTTAAAAACTAATTTAAATCAAATATATCTTTTTTTTCACAAAAGAGAACAAAAAACACAAAAAACACAAAAAATATTTAATTTAAAAAAAAACTCACATTTTTCTTTTCTTTGTTTTGTGCAGTCTGATCCGAGGTAATAAACTTCTTCTAACAATTCTGCCACTTTTTATTATATCAAGACTTTCTCGAGTTTTGCTATTTTGAAGTAGAGTTTTTGAATTATTAATTTGTTGTTGTAACATTTAAATAAAACTTTTTTTAAAAAACAAAAGAAAACAAATAAATATTTAAGAAAATTAAATTCAACAAAACAAATAGAACAAAATATACAAATAAAATAAATAAAATAAACTTTATTTAAAAAAAGAAAGAATTACCTATTAGAAAGCGATTCATTACTTGAATATTTATTATTGAGCAATTTTTTGGCTGAAAATTTGTCTAAAAATGAATTTGTGGCATTATGTAAAATTGATGAAGAAGAAGGCGCCAATTCAATTAAACTCGAAGAAAGTGTGTGTGTTGGTGGTCTTTTAAGGGAAAATAATGTTTCTGACAGTTTTTTTTGAATTGAAAATCTTTCACTATTTGGTGAATCTTTTCCAATAAATGGCTCTGCACTACACAAACGTGAAATCAATGAAATTGTTGATTGATTATTTGATTGATTATTATTTTGGTTATTGGCAATAATGTCTTTAAAGAATTGGCAATTTCTTTTATAATTTTTTTAAATTTAAATTACTTTTTGTTTTAAATTCTCCATCACCAAATGATTCATTTTCATGCATTTTTGGTTGATAATTTTTTAAAATTATTTTTGTTGTTTTGATTGGAAATATATAATTTAATTATTTTTTAATATATGAAACATTCTTTATATTCTTTTTCGTTTATACCTCTTCAAATATTGGGCATTCAAGCGGACATTGGTTGGATTATATTAAAGAGAGGTGTGAAAGAGAGAGATTTGTTGTCCAAGTGCTTTTGAGAATTATAAACAAACTGCTGCGGGCATTAACGTGAATGCCATTAATGTGCCACTAAAACGGCAAAAGCTGTTAAGGCAGCGCGCATATGCACAAATACATTTTTTGCCTTAAAAAGAATGAGAAGAAAATCGGTGCTAAATATTTTTATGTTCAATCCCAGTTTTTTTTAAATTTCTTTTACTCTAAAATAATATATTTCTCTAAATAATATTATAAAAAGAAAAAAAAGGGAGAGAATCTTTATCTTCATTTTATTTAACTTTTTTTCAATTGATGGCATTTTACATATTTCAAAGGAATAAAAAAAAGTTAACAAAAATTGAAAATGTAAATTTGAAAAAAAAATTTTTTTTAAATGAAGTTCTTAATCAAAAAAAAACAGTTGAAAAAATATTGAAAAATAATCCAATTAGGTAAATATAAATTAAGTATATCAATTTATAAATAAATCATTTAATTAAAATATTAAAAATTCCAAAACAAATTTAAATTAGGTATAATTTAAATACAGTATTTATTAACATTAAAAAGATTTTTGGATTTTTTATTGAAACGAAAACATGTTATTTTATTAAATGATCTTTAGTTAACAGAATAATATACTCTTTTGGTCTAATTTTTAATCAAAAATTGCTTAGGTTTTATCATTTTTTTGTTTATTTTTTAAAGTTTTAAAATTTTTTAGATATATTATTTAATTAAAAATACAATATGGGTATTTCGGATAATGATGTTCAAAAACAATTACGCCACATGATGGCCTTTATTGAGCAAGAAGCTAATGAAAAAGCTGAGGAAATTGATGCTAAAGCTGAAGAAGAATTTAATATGGAAAAGGTTTAATAATTTAAAATATAAAATTATTTATAAATTTTTTTTCTTTTTAAAGGGTCGTTTAGTTCAACAACAACGACAAAAAATAATGGAATATTATGAAAAGAAAGAAAAACAAGTTGAACTTCAACGAAAAATTCAGGTTTTTTAAATTTAATTAAATTATACTTTTAATTAATTTTTAGCGTTCTAATATGCAAAATCAAGGTCGTCTTCAATGTTTAAAAGCTCGAGATGAACACGTTAAAAGTGTTTTGAACGAGGCACGTTCTAATCTTTCGAAGATTTCTGCTGATCGAAATCGTTATCCACCTATTTTGAAAGGGCTGATTTTACAGGTATTTTTTAAAAAATATTTTATTTAATATATTAAGTTATGATTGAATTTTTAGTTTTTTTTTAAAAATTCCCATAATATTATTTTATGTTAGTGACTTGTTTTAAAGCAAATTAATAACACAAAAAACATTAAATTGGCATAATTTTAATTAAATATTATTTTATATTAAAACATTAAATTAAAAATTTTTATTTTTAGGGTCTTTTTCAATTGTTGGAGAAACAAGTAGTAATTCGTTGCCGCAAAAATGATGTTGATTTAATTGAGCAATTATTACCTGAATGTATTGAAGAATTACAAAAAGCTTGGGGTGATACTACACAGGTTTTCTTTCCTTTATTTAACCAAAATTAAGCCAAAATATTATTTTCTATTTAATCAATTATTTAAATAAATAACCTTTCAAAAAACTTTAAAAATATTTATTTAAAATTTTAGGTTATTATTGATAATGACCAATATTTATCTCCAGAAAATGCTGGTGGTGTTGAATTATTGGCTAAAATGGCAAAATTCGGTTATTTTATTTAAATAATAAAATTCTTTTTAAATTTCTTTTAGTGTTCTTCGACATTAGAATCT
>ABLG01001670.1:0-20382 GCA_000172435.1 Meloidogyne hapla
GAAAAAATAGTTGACTATATCGAGAGTTGACTGTATCGAGAGATTGGCTTATTGTATTTTCCCTTGTGATGGGCCGGGCGGGACCTGAAGAAGAGTTGACTATATCGAAAAGTTGACTTTATCGAGAGTTGACTATACGAGAGTCGACTGTATACTCAAACTAATAGATTATTTTGTTATGGATCTGACACTCTTATTTATGTATCTTTAAATAATTTTAAAAAAAATTAAAAAAAGGTTCTCTTATTTTTAATATTCACTTGTATACAATTTTTTAATATTATTATTTATTTATCATACATTTTTCAATTTTTTACAAAATTTTAATTACAAATTTACTTTTACATCATCACTATTATTTTACTTTCTGTGCTTTGTTTTTTCTCAAAAAATTATGAATTAATATGGATATCACTTGCTGCATATTTACAATATTGTCCATCTCCCCCACTTTTATCTTCTGATATTAAAACAGAAGGATTAACACCTTTATTATTTCCATCAAAAACTTTACAAGGGTGGGCACGGTCTGCTGATGTCCCCAAAATATGAATATCTTTAAGAGTTGCCTGATCTCCATAATTTTTATTTACTCCAACAACATATTGTCCTGTTTGGAGGTTTTCGATAGTCAAAGGTATTTACAAAAATAATTCGTTTATATTGGTCTAAGCAATTACCACACGAACGTATTCCTAACACGGTATTATTTATCTAAAGAATTGTTAGAATTATTTTATTAATTATATATGTTACGAACATAAAAATTGTTGACTGTTGTTATTCCAGCCCCATTAATTTGTATAACCTTTCCATCTCCAAATTTTGCACCTCCTCCTTGAATTAAATATTTTGCATTTGGATCAGTGCCTATAATTCAAAAAAAATTTTTTTTGTTTAAAATTTTTGGAGTAAAAACCATGAGAAAAAAGTCTCTAAGTTTTTATAAAGAGAGAGAGGGGTGGCGGTATAACCAGACTAAATAAAGTAAATTAATGGTCTAACCAAAAAGAGAGACAGAATCTTCTCCAATATCTTCATTCCAACAATCTTCAACAGTACACCCTCCAAGACAATGAATTCCATCAACACCAGAGAAAATACATCTTTTTATAGTAGCTCCATTTTTAAGTTCAAATACTGGCCTTTGTTTTTCTCCACTTCCCCACTTTCCATTATTAACGTTTGGTACATAACGATCATATTCACAATCAAGATATTTATCTACAGGTTTTGGTTCTTCTAACTTTAAAAAAATATTAAAGAAAATAATATTTAAAAAAATATTAACTGTAAATGTTTGTCTTGGTGTTGGCCAAACAACAGCACACAAACAATTTTGAAGAAATAATGAAGAAATAAAATAATTCAAAATAAGGCTATCCATTATTTTTTACTATTTTATATTTTATGTATAAAATAAATTTTAGAAATAAAATGAGTCAACTTTCTTTAGCAATTATTCGATGCATGTGATATTCGAATAACATGCATTTTCTGACCATAAAATATCACAAAATTTACTTTAATCAACCCAGCGGGATTCGTGATAGTAACCCACTCTGTATTTGGGAAGATATCCCTGAATGTTGTCGGTTCTAAATCGAATTGAAGAACCGAGGATTTTTCGGTTTCGATTCCGGAAATCCGAAGAATTTTCAAGAAACGACAACCCTAGTCTCATACATCATAATTTAACTAATACTTGTGGTACGATAATAATTAAGAGGAACAATTTTAATTAATGTTTTGAATTTTTAAGAAAATCATTTTATTTATATATAAAGTAAAGTAAACAAACAAAACACGAAAAATATTGTTTGAACATGTACTGAATATAAAAACAAAAATTTAAAATATTTACTTTATTTAGTTAAACGTGGCTTTAATAAATAGAAAATTTGTTAAAATTTTGTGTTATTTTGGCCTTTACTCTATTTAATAATAATAATAATATTTATACGCACTAGCGTGACGATTTCAGACAAATAAATTTGATGAATTGTAAAAAAAAAAAGGTATCAAAATATATAAATTGTAAGACAAAAAATTTTCGTTAAATAAATAATATTTTACAAAGTGTCATAATGTCTTTTGAGGTGATCGGGGAGGGAGTCAACGAATTGAGATAAATTAAATGTGGCTAGGAGTCTATTAAACTGGTCAGGACATGAATTACGCATATGTTGTGGAATAAATTTATATAACCGAGCGGTTCTCACGAAAAAGGAGTGGAATCGAGCTTTTGTATTACAGGCTATAGGCAATATATTTTTGAACCCCCTTGTGTTTGTTTTACCTATAAAATATGAATTATTGTTTTTAATTGATATGCTCCCACAAATATGTTGATGGAATAATTTAAGATCGGCTTTAATTCGTCTATAAAAGAGAGGTTCAAGATTAAAAAGAGTTAGTAAATCGAGGTAATCTGGAGGTTCGGTTTTCGGGTTAATACGTCTAAAAGTCCAACGAAGGAAATCTTTTTGTATTTTTTCTATTGACTTAATATCCTTATCAAGATGAGGATTAAAAACTTGTGATGAGAACTCTAAGATGGGCCGGACATAAATATTGAATAAATTTATGAGAATTTTTGGATTTTTACTTTTAATAGATTTAAAAATAGAGTAAGAACATCTAAGCGCTTTACGAGTAATTATATTGATATGCTTATCCCATTTGAGGTCATGTGAAAAATATATACCAAGGTCGCGGACTGAGTCCTCCGGGGAGATTTGGGGAATAGCGATATTATTAATAAAATAATTATTTAGCGGGTTTAAATTTCCTAAATGGAGGACTGAACATTTTTCTATGGCAATTTTGAGACCGTTTAGTTGGCAGTATTCAGAAAATTTATCTATAAAAATTTGAAGAGGAAAATCAGTTGAATTCTTAAAAATATTATAAGCCTTGAGGTCATCCGCGAAAAGCTTGAGGGTTATGCCTGGGGTTGCACAAAAATTCTGGAAGGTCAGATATAAAAATAATAAATAACAAAGGGCCCAAAATGGATCCCTGCGGGACGCCGCTGGTACAGTATTTTTCCTTTGAAAAGTGATTTGATACCCGTACGGTAAATGTCCTATAAGATAGGTAGTCATTAATCCAAGAGAGGATATTACCCTGTATTCCTATATTGTTAAGCTTAGATAATAAGAAGTGAATGAGGAACAGTAATCGAAAGCTTTAGCCAGATCGAAATAGATTACATCAATAAGGCATTTATTTTTCCAGAGAATAAGTAAAATCATCCATGACTTCAAGTAATTGTGTGGAGACAGAGTGAGATTTACGGAAGCCATGTTGGCAATTTGGTAAGATATTGTTAGCTTCAATGAATGATTGTAATTCGTTTGCGATTATTTTTTCAAGAATTTTTGATGATGAACAGAGAAGAGATATCGGTCGGAAATCTATTGGGTATTTAGGGTTTGACTTCTTTGGAATTGGGTTTATAATAGCCTTTTTCCAAATCGTTGGTATCTTGGAACTGAGGATTGAAAGTGAAAATATGTGAGTAAGAGGAATAACGAGAGTATCTCTGCATTTATTATAGAAGATGTTTGGAATACCATCAGGTGATGAATTATTTGAGTTATCAAGTTTTGCCATTGTGTTAAAGACTATTTGTGGATCTATGAAAATAGAATCAATTTTTGTTGTTGGATATTGGTGTGAGAAAGAAAGGATGATTGAGAAGAAATATTTTGATCAGAAAATACAGAAGAAAATTGATCGGCTAAAATATCTGATTTAATTTGGTTTGAGAAAATGAATTGATTATTTTGGCCGATCAAAGATGGTATTTTCGAATTTTTAGACTTTATGAAGGAAGAGACGTAATCAAATTTTGTTTTAATATTAAAAAGTTTTTTATTTTCCCTATTTCTTATAAATTTGGAAATTTCAAGTTCAAATTTCTTTGATGTCTCAAGAAATTTCTTTCTAATATGTTCCTTAGTAATACCTTTCCAGAGATTTTTACGATATTGGTATAAACGTTGAATGTGAACAGGAAGATTTTTAATAGAATCTGTTTGTTTAATAAGCGGGACAAGGGATTCAATAATTGTGTGAAGAAAATAAATAAATTTATTGTAGGATGATTCAACATCAGGACAATCATAGAAAAATATAATCCAATCGGTATTGGCGAGAATTTGATTGATATGAGAATAGTTTGCCTTGCGAAAGTTATATTTGCGTTCTGAATTAGAATTGGTTTTTTTATAATTAAGCTTAATACTAAAAGTAATTGAATTGTGATCTGAATGGCCAAATGGAGCTTTAATAGAAAGAGAAGAAATAATAGAGCTATCCTTAGTCAGAATTAGATCAAGAAAATTCTCATTTCTAGAAGGTGATTTAACTAATTGTTTGAGATCCAAAGCTTGAAAAAATTCTATAAAAGCCGACTCAAATGGTGTAGGTGAATCTGGAAAAACATTAGGAATGGACCAGTTAAAATTTGGGAAATTCAGATCCCCGAGGATAATGAGTGGGTAATCAATAGTTGAGAGCAAGATAAGACAATCAATTAATGAATAGAAATTTTGGATAGTTTCCTTAGTTGTTGGGCGGTAGACGTTAATAAATCTAATTTTTTGTTGATTGATTGGTGAAAAAATATCAATACAACAAACATCTGAGTTTTGGACTTTGGGGACCTTAATTGTTTGAAAAGGGATTAAATCAGAAATTAGGATAGCCGATCCACCCCCTTTTCGAGATTGCCTATCGCTCCTAATTAAAGTGTAGGAAAAACCTTGAATTATGACCGAATCATTTATTTTAGAGTTAAGCCAGGATTCGGTAAAAAAGAGAATCTGAAATTGGTTGGACAATAATAAAACGCGTAATTCGTTTAATTTGTTTAGGAGGCTCCTAGAATTAGTATAAAAAATTTTTATAAAATTAAAAGACCTTAGACATTTTTTTGGTTATTTAAATTTTTACGAATCGAAACCTGTGGATTCATTTGTGCTTCTTTCAGTTTTTTATTCATCTCTCGCTGTTCCTTTTCCATTTCAAGTTGTGCACGTGTAAGTGAAGGCCGAATGATCAATCGATTGAAATTAGGCATTGAACGTATTTCTGACCTTTTGAATTTCCATTGGCGCAGAGCGAAACGCTGTAAAGTAGAAGCGGGAAGGACACATTTTACCAATCTTGGCCCACCTGATGGGGTTGGGATTTTGCCAAGGCGATAAACAATCGCTTCAGTTTCGACTCCCAACCGGTCGAACAGCTTTTCCACCAATTGACGATCTGCTTTATTTTTTGCAGTTGCTGTTATTTCTGCATTCTCAGGCACTCCAATAAGTACTAACGAACGTTGACGTTCCATAGCATGTGCCGGGTCTTCTTCATCTTTGTTGTTGTTGTTTAAAATCAAATTTTCCAAGCCAATCAATTTCTTTTCTAATTCACCCATTTTTGTCAAAACTGCTGCCACGTCACCAGAAGAATCGATCGATGACGCTGTTGTTGCTGTTTGAGCTTGTGCTGTTTCTATTTTAGAAATACGCTGCTCAATAGAATTTAATTTAGAAAGAATTTGTTGAATTTCAGTTTTAGTCGCCATTGTGGCGTTTCCAATTTAATCAATATCTGAAATCTCAAATTGGGTAAT
The DNA here is from genome assembly GCA_000172435.1 of Meloidogyne hapla. Lineage (NCBI taxonomy): Eukaryota > Metazoa > Nematoda > Chromadorea > Rhabditida > Meloidogynidae > Meloidogyne > Meloidogyne hapla. Next base: position 5,639 of record ABLG01001670.1, read on the forward strand.
TAAACCCAATTTTTTTTTTAAATTAAAAATAAAATTTTATATGGATATTTATTTATATGTGTTTTTATTCATATTTCTTTTTAATTCTTAAAAATTCATTTAGATAACAAAATCACTCTTATCCAATCTTTTTTTATTTTTTATTTCAATAATTATTTAATAAATTTATTTTCTTCTAAGACTTTTTTTATAATTAAAATACATAAAACCCCGATTTATCATATTTAATATTTAACTAATTAAAATGAAGAATTTATATGAATATCATTTGGACCATAAATACAATATTTTCCATCTCCTCTAGTTTTATTTTCCTTTATTAAAACTTTTGGATTTCCTCCATAATCATTTCCTTCAAATACTTTACAAGGAAATGTTTCATTTGCCTTTTTTCCATAAATATGAATATTTTTAAGAGTAGCTTGATCTTCATAATTTTTATTTACTCCAACAACATATTGTCCAATTTGGAGATTTTCAACAATTAAATTATTTACATATATTTTACGTTGAGATACTTGTTTCAAACAGTTACCACAAGAACGTAAACATTGTCCAGCAGTGTTTATCTAAAGAAACAATTTTTAATTAATTCTTATTTTTATTCTCAATTTTGGAATATTTGACTAGGGGAGAAGGTCTAGGATGGTTAATCTTAACCGCTCAACCCAAAGTGTTGATCTTACACCTTAGAATGACTGTCATTAGCCCGAGAGTCCACAATCTGTTACTGCCAGTACTCCAAAAATATTGAGGGATAACATTTTCTTTAATTATAGTTAAATATTAGAAGGAATTACTAACATAAAAATTGTTGACTGTTAATGTACCAGCACCATCTAATTGTACAACTTTTCCATCTGCTAGCATTGCACCCCCACCTTGAATCAAATAATTTGAGTTTCTATCATAGCCTAAAATTATATAGCCTAAATGTATTATAGCCTAAAATTATATAGCCTATCATAGCCTAAATGTAAGGGGTTTTTTATTAATCTTTGATATTTCTTTCGGTTGAATCTTGAATGCCGGTTTTAACTCAATTCAATTATATTTCCAAATTAAATGTCATCTAACCCATTAAACTAATAGAATCATCCCCAACATCTTCATTCCAACAATCTTCTACAATACAACTTCCATTACAATGAATTCCATCAACACCTGAGAAAATACATCCTTTTATAACAGCTCCATTTTGAAGTTGAAAAACTGGTTTCATAAATTCTCTTTTATTTCCCCACTTTCCATTATTAACATTTGGTACATAACGATCATATCCACAATCAAGATATTTATCTACAGGTTTTGTGTCTTCCAACTTTTAAAAAAATAATTAAAGAAAACAATATTTAAAAAATACATGATAGGTTTGTCTAGCTCTTGGCCATTTAACAATTAAAAATAAATAACTTTCGAAAAATATTAAGAAAATAAAAATAAACAAAATAATAATATTCATTATTATTTTATATTTATAAATGTTGAAGTTACTGGTGACAATTCCGCTGGTCCAAGTCGGAGCCCCGATGGGTAATCTAAAATGAAAATATGCTCAAAATCTCATAAGTTGGCTAAATCGTTTAAATATTTTTAAATTGCACTTAAATTACAAGTTCCTTTAACTGAATGGCTAATCTACATATTAGAGTATAATGGAAAAGAGGTGTCCGTAATAGATGTGTCCGAACTATGTGTTCGTTCATGAACGCAAATGCGGAAAATTTTTCCCCAGCTCTCTAAAGAGGAGTTTGAATAGCTAATAGAGAGAGGTTGGTCAATATTGGAGAAATACCTATCTGGTATTTCTCCATCTTTTTATAACAGCCTCGTTTTGCCCCATAATGCCCCTTAATGGGAAAGAGTTTTTTTATAAAGCTCTTCAAATTAAACAAATTTTTTATTTTCTTTAATAAATAAAAAATATTAAACGTTTATATAAAGTTATCTAAACAAATAAAGTACTAAATATATAAAAATATTTTCTATTTACTTTTAAGTAAAATTAAAAACATAAAATATAAGAACGTGGATTTCACGTAAAATTTGGTTAAAAAAAAATTTTTTTTGTTTTTAACTTTTAATCTTTTATTTTAATTATTTTTTAGTTTTTTTGTTTATATGTTTATTTTATACAAAAGATTTATTTTAGATAAAATTTATTATTTTACTAATAAAACAAAATAAAAAATATATTTTTTTAATTTTAAATCATATGAAAAAATTCTACCAATTTACTTTATTTTTTTATTTTTTATCAGATTAGGTATATAAAATAATTTTTTGTATAATCTTTTTCCAATTTTTAATAGACTCAAATTAATTTTAATTAAAAAATATTTTCTTATGAAAATAAAAAAAGTTTAACTTTCGAGCATAATTTACTTTAAACCTTTATTCATTAAAATAGAAAATTATTTAATTTTAAAGATATTTCAGAATGTCTTTCCCAAATGTAAATAGATAAATAAAGTTCGAATCAGAACATGGACAGTGATTTCATTATTTTAGTCATGGAATCCCAGGGTTTTTTAAAATCAATACTCTAGTTTTTAATTATAATTAGAAGTAAAATAAATACGAAAATATAGTTAAGAACTTGGTTATAATAGTTAGATGTGCTTTTTTAGGTCCGAAATTCAAGAAATATTTTCTTATTTTAGGGTTTTTATGTGGCAAAATACGTTCAAAAAATCCGGAAAGGATTAAATAGGTAAGGACTCTTATTTTGGTTAAAAATTGTAATTATGTTTAAATTCACATTTAAAAAACGGATGGTTGAAAAACTTGAAAATACCCAAAAATGCACATTCTAATAATTAGAAAATTAATTTTAAAAATAAATTCCTTCCCAGTTTTATATTTATGAACCAATATGAATGTCACTTGATTTATAATCACAATATTTTCCATCTCCTCCACTTTCTTTTTCCGATTGAATAACTTTTGGATTTCCTTGATTTTCATTTCCTTCAAATACTTTACAAGGATATACGTTTGTTGATCCAATAATGCAAATATTTCTAAGAGAAGCTTTGTCATTATAATTTGAATTTACTCCAACAACATATTGTCCTGTTTTAAGATTTACTATAGTCAATCCATTTATTTTTATTTCACGATGATACTGATCCTCACAGTTACCACAAGAACGGATTCCTTCGACAGTATTTTGTATCTAAAATTTATTCTCTTTTAGATATTTAAAAATTATGATTTAAATATTATCTATGTTTCATATATATTTCTGTTGTTTATTTAATTTTATTTAATTTTGGTTGTAACTAGTGTTTGGACTTAATTAGTTCTTGACACATTTTGGGGTAATAAAAGGTCAGGGTTGGAGCTAAAAAATTTATCATTTCCTTCTTCATTAGGGCATAACAGATTCATGGTAACAGACTGGAAGGGATTACCTAACTTTTTTGTATTTCTAAATAAAAATTTACAAACATAATAGTTATTGACAAATAATTTTCCAGCACCATTAAATTGTATCGCTTTTGAACCAACATTTCTTGCTCCTCCACCAGTAACATTATATTTTGATTTTGAACTAGTACCTTTAATTTAAAAATATATCTAAAATTGTCTTTTCTTTTAAAATAAATATATTTCCCACACTCCCAAAGACCAACCAAATAAACTGATAGCATCATCTTTAACATTTTCAACCCAACAATTTTCTAAAGTACAACGTCCAAGACAGTGAATACCATCACCACCTTGAACCATACAATTTGATATTTTAACTCCATCAGCAACTTCAATTACTGGGTACATAAATTCTCCTTTACCCCAATTTTTTGATCCATCAGGGATATACATTTTACCTCCACAATCCGTACGTTTAGTAATTTTTAATGTATTCTTCCGCTAAAAAAATATTTTTTTAATTAAAAATTTAAATATTTAAAAAATATATACCTTTATTGTATCTGTAGGTTTTGGCCAATTAATGCCCAAACAACTTTCTAATAACATAGGGAAAAGAAAAATAATTAATAGAAGACCAGCCATTATTTTTTATAATTTTTAATTAAATTTTACCTTTAAAATATTTAAAAATAATTATTTTTTAAACAAAAATATTATTCTATCGGGAAACTACAAGAAATATTTTAATTAAAATTATTCTCTAATTATTTTATTTTTTCGACTTTAGTTATATTTAATAATTTAATTTTATTTAATAATTTTTTGAATTAAAAATATGACTATTAAATAAATTTTAATAAAATAAGGCATTTGCATAAAATTCAAATTTGATTAGTTATTTGTGGGAAAAAATCAGAATTTTACTAGGCAACGTTTTTTAAAATAAAGATTTATTATTAATATTTTTCTCTATTATTTTTCTCTATTATTAATTTAAAAATAAAAGTCTAATGCAAAACGTTTAGAATTTTCTTGGCTCAGACAAAAATTATTTTATTTTTTTAAATTTTACTTAATTTAAGAGAATTGGAAAATAAATTCCTGATATTCTGAAAAAAATTATAGGGAATTAAAATCGAATTTTACATTCCAATCCGTTTATCGTTTTTCAAAGATAATTTCCGTCCCCTTCAAAGAACGGGCATTATTAGATACAATAACCAGAGGCATTATATCTTCGAGAGAAAATACCTAGATTGACTGTATGTGATTAATTTCGTAAACTTTTCATCAAACCCTTTGCTCTAAAGAGTAGAGACATCCAAGACTCTTGGTAGTGACTCGAGAATTTTTTTTGTGTTTTTCGGTCTCGGTCTTGGGATAAAGTCTTGATTTTGGTAAATTTTCGGTCTTAGACATTTCAACTAAAACAGTCATATTTCTAGAAAATAATTATAAATAAATTGGTTAATTTAAAAAATAAGTAAAAAATTAAATGAAAATTAATGAAAATTTTATAGATGCCTTATTATTTTAAACGTTTATATAAAAAAAATATTTAAAATTTTAGAAAAAAATTTTTTATTTACATTTCTGCCAAAATTTAAATTACGCATGAAATTTGAAAATTTCTTTCAATTAAAACGTGGCTTTTTAAAAATATACAGAAATGGTTAATTTTTTATTCATTTTTCGCTTAGTTTTTAACTTTCCTGCAATTTTTCTTTTTTAATTTTTTTAAAATTTTCAAAAAATTTTTTTTACTTTTTTATTTTATTTCAGACAATGTTATTGCGTAATAGAATTTATTTCAAAAAATTATTGAAACAGCAATAAAAAAAAGAAACATTGAAGACCGTTTTGATTATCTTATTATATAATTGAGAAGAGGTGTGTGTATGTATGTCCTTTTATAGACAAGTGGGCTTTTATAGTAAAATGATTTGGGGGAGTGAGGAAATGGGGGTTTTTATAGTAAAGCAGGCTGAATTATGAATCAGGCGGAATATTGAAGCAGGCGGGATTGTGAAACAGGCTGAATTGTGAAGCAGGTTGAATATTGAAGCAAGTCGAATAGTGAAGCAGGCGGAATATTGAAACAGGCTTAATTGTGAAGCAGGTGGAATATTGAAGCAGGGGGAATAGTGAAGCAGGTGGAATAGTGAAGCAGGCGGAATATTGAAGCAAGCGGAATATTGAAACAGGTGGAATTATGAAGCAGGTGGAAGATTGAAGCATACGGAATATTGAAACAGGCTTAATTGTGAAGCAGGTGGAATATTGAAGCAGGTGGAATAGTGAAGCAGGTGGAATAGTGAAGCAGGTGGAATATTGAAGCAAGTGGAATAGTGAAGAGCAGGCGGAATATGAAGCAGGTTGAATATTGAAGCAAGTCGAATAGTGAAGCAGGCGGAATATTGAAGCAGGCGGATTGATTGGATATTGTTGCAGCAAGACATAGTGCGTTACTAAAGTACATTGAATAAAGTTTTGTTAATTTATTGTTTTCGTTTTACTATATAAGCCCTGCAACTGGTCAGTCTTTAAACACACCATAACATTGTTTGCTGCTGAGCTCAACATTTTTCTGCTGCTCCTTTACTTTTGCTTCAACGTTCATACAGATGGAATTGTCCTCCCTTGAATCACTTCTTGCTACACCATGTGGGACTTTGATGGGGTATGTATGTTTTATATTAAGGTAGAGGTTGTAACTGTTAATGTTTTTAGGGAATGTTGCGGGGTGGTTACGAAATGGTTCAAGTCAACAAGCAAGTGCACAGCTCTACTGTCGTGCTTATCTGGTGAATTGTTTGCTGTTACTGCATTTAAGAACACAAAGGGCGCTGAAAAGTGGTTTAAGGAATTACAGCAAGGGCAGGTAAAATAAAGTGGTGTGCCATAATATGTTTGTTCTTCAGATTGCCAAGTTGATGCTCTTAAAGGCTCAAAGATTCGAAAAACATCGGTTCGACGGACAAAAGGTATACAATACTCCACTATGTTTTGAGTTCGTTTGGACGTCTGCAACATTATGTGAGATGAGTTCGGTCGAGGTTAAGCAAGTGAAACTGTTCAGTGAAATTGATGCGTGTGGCTGTTATGGTATGTTTGTTCTTATTTAAATGGTGCTATAAGAAATTTAGGGTTTGAGTGCGTAATGGCAGGATCTTTTGTAACGATGGGTGATGCATTGTGTGTTGTGGTAGCTGATGAGGAAAGCAATCGGGCAGACCTTAAAATAACAGGAGGAGAAGCTGCTGGTCCAAATCGTCAAAAGTTTTGTTGTGTTAGAAGGTAAACTATGGTTGAGTCAATGTGTATAACTACTTCTAGATGAGTGTATTGTTGCAACAACCGATATGTTAACAGTGCGGATCTTGAACAAGTCAAAAGAAATTGGGAGTGTGCTTACTACGCCTAAAAAAAGTTCAGTGGTTGGACAAACGTGTGGAGAGGAGCCGGTGCGTGGTGTGCACGTGAAGAAAAGCTGAAATGAGAAAAAAGTTATGAGTATTGGAAAAAAAGTAAAGTAGAATAAACTGTAATATAAGCGTTGTTGTAGATTTGTAGGTTTAGTATAAATTGGTGTTATTTTTTTATTGTTTGTATTTGAACGCAATGTTTAAGAAATGTTTTAAGATTCTTATGGAATGTTCTTAAAAAGTTTTGAAAAGCCTTTAATTGATTCTGGGTTGATGAACTGTTTTTTGTTGGAATGAGGGGTAATTGTTTTGACTCTGATGAGGTAAGCCCGAAAGGCGTGCGGGCTAAGCAAAAGAAAATCAGCAAAGAGAAATGCATTTGATGACAATGTTATTATTTATTTATTATTCAGCATGTGCAATTTTTCAGAAATTGCTTTTAAAATTTTTAAGTTTAATTGTTAAATATGCTAAAGGGGGGGGGGAGTTGGGTAAGGTTATGTTATGTATTTGAAATGCAATTTTGAGGTTGTTTTGATGGCTAACAATAAGTATATTGGGAAATGTTTTTGAATTATGTTTTGTTTTAAAATGTTTTTGCTAGCGAGGTGGGGCGGACGAAGGCCGCCCTACCCCGCTAGTATCGAAAATTTTATTTTTATTTTTTTTCTGGATTGGGATTAATATTCTCGATCGAACCTACCTAAAAGTGAAATAAAACACAGAAAAAATCAAAAGACGAGACAAAATTAAATTTAAATAGATTTTTATATTTTGAAGGGTAGAGCGGCAATGACATTTTTGGTACCTCGTATCAACTGGATCGAACACTCGAATTCTCATTTTCTTTAATTATTTTTTTTTTAATTTTTCTTTTAATTTACCTCTCACTATAATGGACTCTCTCCGTTTATTTTTGCTTTTATATTAGATTTTTTTTTAAAATAGTAAAACTGTCATAATATAGAGACAGTTATTTTTATTTTATAAATTAAATAATTATTTTTTTATTTTACAAACTATAAAATATTTTTTTTAATTTAAATCATATGAAAAAATATTTTTTAATTTATTTTATTTTTTCTTTTTTAAAAAAATTATTTAATTTTTTTTTTTGAAAAAAAAATTCTTTTTAAAAAATCAACAATTAAATTTTTTTAGTTAACTTTTTTAGCAACTTAATAAAAATTAATTTTAAAATTAAAAATTAAAAAAAATATAAAAAAATATTTTTTTTATTTTTTTAAAAAAAAATTATTTAATTTTTTTTTTTGAAAAAAAAATTCTTTTTAAAAAATCAACAATTAAATTTTTTTAGTTAACTTTTTTAGCAACTTAATAAAAATTAATTTTAAAATTAAAAATTAAAAAAAATATAAAAAAAAATATTAGTAGTTATCCGACCCCCACCGTCGTGGGTGGCAATAACGGACCCGTCCTAATGGGTGAGTTATTGACAGCCACGACAGCAGGAACAGTAATTATCTCTTTGAAAAAGCCGCTTTTAGGTAATTATGTTAATTAAGTGTTTTGATATACCACCAATATTAAAGGGAATAATTAATTTTGACTAATTGTTTCGCGCAAAAAATTTTTAAGTAAAATTCATTACACACTATTAAAATTACTAATTGTTTTTATTTGAAAATTAAATTAAAATGTTTTACTTTATTATAAAAAATTTCTAATTTAAAGTTTTTAAATTTATATAATAAATATTGATTTAATTGATTTACTTTCTCTATCCATTCCCAAACTTTTTGGTAGACCATATAACTAATCTCAATGGGAAAAATTGACCTGTATAGGTCAATTTTTTCTCTTCTTTTGTGGTGGTTTTAGGTCAATTTTCTCTCTTCATATTTTTTGATTGATGACTTTTCTCTTTTCACTTTAGTTCTTTAACTCTCATAAGAATGGACATCAACAGACATCTAAAATATGCCTGTGGTAAATGTAGCATTTAGAAAGCACATTTAACCTAGTCATTTCTCTACATTTTAACCAAACTTATTTTGTTTTATTATTTTTAACTTTAACTTCTTTTCCCAAAAATTTTTTATAGTTTTTTTTTATTTTAATTTTTTCATTTTAATTATAGTTTTTAAATTCTTTTATAGTTTTTTTTATATTATATGGATCCTTGTTCAATTTGCTGGGAACCTCTAATTTCCGAGGGTACCCCTCTTTTGAACTCTTTTACTGATTCTGTAAATAAAATGGCATCCATAGGTCAATGTGGACACATGTTCCACTCGAACTGTCTGGCCAGGGCATTGGAGCAAAGAAATTCCTGCCCTTTATGTCGTTCTGTTGGAGATCGTTGTTCAATTCAACTGATTGTTCAACGTGATGACGGTCGATAAAAATTATTTTTTATTAGGAAATTTAAAAATGATAAATATTTTTAAAAAATTTTTAGAAATAGAGTTCGTTGGTATGCAGCCAAGGACCCCCGATCGAGAATCGCGTCGACCACGGGGACACCGACGTCAACATGAAGTACATGAAGTACAAGAACATGAAGTACTACATGAACTACAAGAACATGAAGTACAACAAGAACACCAAGGACAGGATGGACAACAAGATCTCGAACATGGTTTTTATTTATAAAATTATTTTTAATTAAAAAATTTACAAAATATAAAATAAACTTAACTTATATTTAAGAACTTCAAGTACCCGATGAAAATGAAGTTGTACATGCTGGACCTGTTGTAGATCATGAGCATGTTCAGGCTGAACTCGAAGAACATGGTGATTTGAAATCAGATTAAACTTAAAATATTTTTTAATAATTTTAGAATACGAACTGAAAAAAATATTAACAAAGGTTCGTATAGTGTGCCTGTGTGGGGACACAGTTGATAGATTCTACATAAAATGGGGTGCACCTTATGCGCCAACCTGGGAAGACGTTCGTCAAATTGAATCGGTATTTGTTTAGTTATTATTATTATTTTTCAAATTAAATATATCTTGTAATTTTATTTGAAAAAAATTCTTATTTTTTAAATTAAATATATTTTGTATTTTAAGCAGGAATCTTGTGGTGAGCTATTGAACCAGTGGCGCTCACGTCATCAGATTGGATCAACACCTGAACGACATGTTAACCATCTTGACGAAGAACGTGCACATGAGGCTCCTATCTGGAAGATGTCTGGTAATAAACGGAAGGTTTTGACTGCCTCGCGCTCTGCTAGATCCGCAGCTGGTAGTTTTTTCTATTATATATTTTAATATTTAATAAATATAATTTTTTATTAAATATTTTATAAAATGAATATACAATCAAATATAAATTTAGTGCGCCAATTGTTCCGACAAGTTCATGAGCAACTAGACCAGGATCACGAACAGGAAGATGGACATGAACCTGAACAAATTCAACATGGTCCTGAACAAATTCAACGTCAAACAGTTCAACGTGTTCTTGAAGAACAACAACATGACCATTCAACTTGAACAACAGTTGAATGGTCATGCACGTGTTCATGTTCGCCGTGTTAGTTCAATATTTTATTTAGGGATTTAGGATATATTATATAATTTGATATTCCTATCTTTTCCCTTCCGTTTCCTTTTGGGATGGAAACCATAATTTGGGATGGGGATTTCCCCCGTTCCATTTTAGGGCAACCGTTCCATTAGGGATGGAACCGTTCCTTTTGGGATGGAAACCATAATTTGGGATGGGGATTTCCCCGTTCCATTTTAGGGCAATTCGTTCTATTGGAAATTTTTAAAAGGAAAGATCCTTTATATAGTATATCCTTTTCTTTTTATTTTTTATTTTTCGGCTAGAAAATTGTCAAAATTTAATTTTAACAATTTTCTAGAAAGGGAATGGTGGATCTAAGAGAGATAGGAGAAATGCAAGGAAGCGATTGGAAAAAATTTTGGCAGATGCTAGAGAACAACAACAACACCAGCCACAGCCTTTTATATGAAATGGTCTTTGTTTAAAATTAAAAAAATCAGTTTTTAAAAATTATTTTAAATTATAAATTCAGAACATAATAAAAATATTTTTAAAGATTTAAAAAATTTTAATATATATTTATCAATTTCTTTTTTCCAGTCTCTCTATACTGTATCATGGAAAAATGGTGGTGAAAGAAAGAAAAATAAATATTTGTTAAAAAATTATTTTTCTTTATAAATTGAATTTAATTTTCAAAATTGTTAAATAAAATTCGAAATGTTAAAATTTTTTAGTTTGATTGTAAAATTTTAAGGATTTTTATTTAAGTTTAGGATTTATTTTTATATATATTTTTAGAAATAATTACATAAGTTTTTTTATTAAGTTTATTAGAATTAAATTATATTAATTGAAGAAAAAAAAAGGGTGAAGAATAGAATAAATATAAACTTAAATAAAATTTTATTTTATAATTATTTTTTCAATAATTAAAAATAGTTTATTATTATGTCCCCGGACTTAATATATTTAAATTGAACTCTCTCAACACTAAGTTGAGGTTTAATATTAAATCTAACTCCAACAATTTATTTATATAAAAATAAGTTCAAAATAAGGCTCAAAATAAGGCAATGAAAATGAAATACAAAAAGCTATTTATAGAAATTGTTAAAGGGCGGGAATTAGGGAAATGTTGACTATAAGTGAGTTAGAAACATTGATAAAGAAATGATATATTTGAACATGAAAGAGAATATATTTAAAAGATGTTTTGAGGGAAAAGTTGTAAATGATAAAAGGGAAAGAAACATTCAAAATATATATTGAGGGAATGATTTGAATAAATGGGGAAAAACACATTAAATAAATGTAAAATAATAATTTAAAAATAAATATAAAATTAATATGGAATCCGGACTCAACATTTATTTTATTAAGTAAATAAATACTATTTAATTTGAATGGTAAATAGAAAATATTTTAAAGAGATAAAATTAATTATGAGGTAAAAACATTTAAAAATCGAGGAATGATAATATTTTTTAAATATTAAGCTTAATATTTAAATAAAAAATTTTAAAAAGAATAATTTAAAAAATATTATATAAGTAAATTTTGTCAAAAGAAAGGGTGTGTATTATTAGAAAAAAATTAAAAAAAAAAAGTATTCACACCTATATAAAATTAATCAAACATCAAATAAAATAGAAAAAAAAAATATTTTTTAATTATTAAATCTCTAAGTCAAAATAAAACCCCAATATTCCAACCATTTATTCCCCTTTAAAGAAATCCCCGGATAAAGATTTAAAGAAAGGGGTACGAAGTCGGCACAGAGGACAAATAGGTATATTTTATCCTTTAATGCCGCCTTGCATAACTCCATCGCACACCCACCACACGCAGAAAGCTCGCCGCAAACACCATAGCAAATACTGTCTTTGAACCCATCATCTAAACATACACTGCATGTGTCCCTTTCTTCAGGGATTTTCTTCAAAGGTTCTTCCCATCTGAATGGCACAGTTGTTGGCAATCTTTCACGTCGTTGCTCGATTGAAGGTTGTTGTTGTTGACCATTTCCTTTAAAAATAAAAGTTTAATAAAAAAGATTAAATTAAAAAGTACCATTCACTCGAGCTGCTCTCGGGACGCGAAGAAGTGTCTCGCCATCCTCATCCGAGGAGTACCCATTTTCATTCCCAAAATTCAACGTTGACCAAAATGGGTCATCATATCCCATTATCTCAACTTAATAAAAAATATTAGAGATCTATGAAATAAGAGTTAATTACCGTTGAACATATTACGACGAGTCTCCAACGCTTGCTGTCGTCGATTAATTATGTCTCGAAGAAATTCATTTCTTCGGATCGCCCGACTTTGCTCGGAAGCGCGACGCTGCTCATCAACGCGTCGTCTTTCTGCAGCACTTGTTGTTGCTGAAGAAGAAGATGATGAAGAGGATGATGATGATGAGGAGGACGAAGAGGTTGATTGGATATTGGACATTTTAATTTAAATTCTCAATTATAATACTTAAAAATTAAAGAAAACAAAAAAAAATAGAAGAAAAAAATAATATTATTTGGCACAAATGTGAGAAAACAATTGTCTAATCTCTCTTTTCCTTTGTTTATTGTCCAAATTTCTACGCTCTTCTACAATTTCCGCCCTTTCTTTTCTCGCTTTTCCTTTCGACAATAATTATATATTCAAATTTTAGATGATATCTGACTATCTTGAACAAGAGAATAAATAAAGCCAGATGTTTTTAAGAAACGGGAAATAAAAATATAATTGGTAAAGGATCAAAAACTACGGAAATAAGGGACCGTCAAAAATTAATTAATAAACAATCTATTCTTTTTAAAAATTTTATTTAATTATTGATATTTAAATACATTTGAAATTCAAATTTAATTTTTATTAAGTGGTAATTTACTTTTAATTTTTCTTTTCGATCTTCTTCCTTTTGTTTGAAAGCAAGTCGGTAGCATTACAGTTTTCCTTCACACAATTGCCGCAAAGTTCAATTTTGATGACCACTCTGTCACCATTGCGCACTACCTTGTCCTTTGAATGGAAAAGCCGATTTTGACATTCTAAATAAAAAAATATATAAAAATATATAAATTAATAAAAATAACCATAGCAAAGATGATATTGAAGAACAGTTTTCCCCTTCACAAGTTTCCAAAGAAGCTGTTCGGGAAAAGCTGTTGGTGAAGAAGGATTTGGTAGTGCCAAAGCCTCTTCAATCAAAGGGAGAGCTGTGTTTTTTGTCTCTGCCATCAAAGGAAGAGTAGGAGGAGGAATTGTAGGATTGAATTCAGGAATAAAATGACTCATATTTTTTGCAAAAAATTCAAAATGATCTTAATATTTTCAAGGAAGTCGAGTTTAGTGCTAGGTGGTAGGGGTAAGTAGGATCGGATTCGATGGTGTATATAGGGGGAGGGAAGGGTTTCGATTCCTTTAACATTTTTCAAATCATTTTAAGAATTTTCTAATATCCAAAGTATTTTATTTTTAATAAAAATGGTTCTCTTGATTGATGAATGCGCAAAAATTTTAAAGTGCAGTACTACTTCACTGCGCTATCAGCTTATCCACCCCTCAAATAGGGATAAAATTTTAAAACAGCTGAAAGGAAAGAAATTAAAAACAACATATTTGGATACTAATGGTTTCAGCAAAACTTTATTTTTTGACGACTTAAGCCGGCAAGGAGCAAACAGTATCCTTGCTTATGGACGACTTTCCTCTCCATTTAATATCAACGTCGCAGCACATTTCGCAGCACATTTTTTTTTTTTAGGGTTTTTTTTTTTTCAACTTGAACAACAGTTGAATGGTCATGCACGTGTTCATGTTCGCCGTGTTAGTTCAATATTTTATTTAGGGATTTAGGATATATTATATAATTTGATATTCCTATCTTTTCCCTTCCGTTTCCTTTTGGGATGGAAACCATAATTTGGGATGGGGATTTCCCCCGTTCCATTTTAGGGCAACCGTTCCATTAGGGATGGAACCGTTCCTTTTTGGATGGAAACCCTAATTTGGGATGGGGATTTCCCCGTTCCATTTTAGGGCAACCGTTCCATTAGGGATGGACTGCTCCTTTTGGGATGGAAACCCTAATTTGGTATGTTCCATTTTAGGGCAACCGTTCCATTAGGGATGGACTGTTCCTTTTGGGATGGAAACCATAATTTGGGATTGGGAAACCCGTTCCATTTTAGGGTAACCGTTCCATTAGGGATGGAACCGTTCCTTTTGGGATGGAAACCATAATTTGGGATGGGGATTTCCCCGTTCCATTTTAGGGTAACCGTTCCATTAGGGATGGACTGTTCCTTTTGGGATGGAAACCCTAATTTGGTATGTTCCATTTTAGGGTAACCGTTCCATTAGGGGTGGAACCGTTCCTTTTGGGTGGAAACCATAATTTGGGATGGGGAAACCCGTTCCATTTTAGGGTAACCGTTCCATTGGGGATGGAA
>ABLG01001669.1:0-34185 GCA_000172435.1 Meloidogyne hapla
GGAAATGTTTTTTGCTTTAAAAGATTTGAGTAAAAAGAAAATATATTATAAAGTTGAAGAATATTTAGTATTGAGAAACCTTAAAATAGAAAGTTTTTAAAAAGGTTTATTTAAAATTAAATTTACTTTCTATTTATTTAAATAAAATGAGAGAACTAAAAATAGTTCAAAAATAAATTTAAAAAATATTTAAAAATTAAAGATTATGTTTTTAAAATTGATAATATATTTGTGAAGTGTTAATTAATTATCTCAATAACATTTCAGATTTTTAAATTCTTTACTAATAAAATTGTTCAAAATGAGATAAATTAAAATTAAATATTAATAAAATATTTAGAAAAATAAAAAATTAATTAGTGTTTAGTATAATAATTAAAAGGCTTTTTGTTAAGAATAAAAGCCATTGAAAATTAAAATATGGAAATAAAAATGTTAAATAAATATTAATTCATTTGTCAAGTTTTGGCAAATTAAATTTTAATAAAACTCAACAAACGATATCTTTATTTAATTTAATTATTTCTGAAAAAAATTTATCGGAAATGTTTTGATTAAAAAATAACTTTTAAGATTTCTTCATTATAGAAAAATAAAAATGAATCTTCAATTTTGAAAAACGAAAATCAGAAAATAATTTAAAAAGGGAAAAGTTCTTACCTTTCAATAATTTTCAAATAATTTTACAAAATTATGTGATA
Organism: Meloidogyne hapla; assembly: GCA_000172435.1. Taxonomy (NCBI): domain Eukaryota; kingdom Metazoa; phylum Nematoda; class Chromadorea; order Rhabditida; family Meloidogynidae; genus Meloidogyne; species Meloidogyne hapla. The sequence goes on from ABLG01001669.1 coordinate 702, forward strand.
TTTAATTAAAAGTACTTTAGAAATATGAATAAATAATGCTTTTTGCAATTAAAAAAAATATTAATTTAATTTAAAATATTTTAATAAATTTTTTTTATTTAAATTAGCTAAAAGTATAAGAGCTATATTGATTTCTAATTAATTGCTACCAATTAATTGTCTACTCTCATTGTTTATTAGAATTAAATAAAAATGTCAATTAAACATTTTTTACTTTATTTTTATATTATTACCCCATTAAAGGTTCTGTCCAATTAATAAAAGTAGTTAACGGCAATCGTTTTATTTTTACCTTTTTTTAACTATCTCAATTAGAAAAATAAAGCAATATCTACTTCCGAGGCGTTCATTATATTTTTTTATTTATTTTCAAGTCCATAACAACTGCCCCTCTATTTTTGCAGCCTTTTCCCCTTTCCCATATTAATTACTGCCCCATATCCAATTACCCATCGGCACACCGGTGTGCCATTCAAAAGCTCTGAAAGTGTGGGAGCAACTGACATTACAAGTATAGACACACAAAGAGTTTTTACGTTTATTTTTTGCTAATTGCTTTGCCTAAATGAAAATTGTTGACTCTCTGGACAAAAATTTAGTTTTATTTATTTTTGTTGTTTTTAGTTAATTATTCTTTTCCTTTAAATTTTTGCCAAAGGTTAAATTACCTAATGCCTTATATTTTTTTAAATCAAATTTTGTCAAATTAAATAATTTTTTCAACTTGTTTATTTAATTGTTTTGAATATTTAATTTATTTATTATATTAAATATAATTTAAATTAAATATCCTTTTCTTAATTCCTCATGTCATTTTTCTTCTTATTTTCTTAAATTCTGGATGTTACTTGAGTAATTAAATTATAATTAGATTTTCAAATTTATAAGTCAAATTTTTCTACAAGTCTCTTTTTAAAAAAGTACATTATAAAGAGATTTTTATAAATATATTATTTTAATAATATTTTTATTTAATTATTTATTAATTTCAATTATTTATTAAAATAAACAATAAATAATTATAAATATATAAATGCCAAATATAATTAATTATATTAATGGTTACACTTTTTATTATTTTATTTTACTCTTTCAATTAATTACTAATTAATATATTTTTATTATTTTGGTAAAATTAAATTAATATTTAAATTTTATTTAATTTCGGTATTTTAGAAAAGGATTTGATAATTTAAATTAATTATTATCTAATTTTCACTTCCCAACTCCCAATCCCCAAAATAATAATTTTGTAATTTAATTAAAATTATTTTGAATTATTAGCTTAATAATAAATTCTTTAAAAATTAATTTAAAAATAAATTAAAATTATTTCTAAAAACTGTTGACAACTAAATAAAAAAATAATATTTTTAAAAAAATATTTTTTCATTTTACTTTAGATATTAAATTAATTAAATATAAAAATTAATTAAATAATTTATTTAAAAATATAAAGGCAATGAGAATTTATTTGCCTCTCTTATTTTAATTAATTTTCTCTTTTTTAATATATTAATTTATTAATTTAATTTATTTATTATTTTTTTATTTTTAATTAAATTTTCTATTGGGCAAATAAATATAAAATTAATTGTATATTTTTAATACTCGTGCCTTTAAATTCTTTAAAAAAATTTTTTAATTTTAAATTAATTTTTTTTCATTCTCTTAAATAAATTAATTTTTAAAAAATAACATAAAGAAAATTAATTTAATTAATTTAATTATACACAGATAGCAGAAAATAGTCTAAAAAATTAATTAAATTAATTATAAACAAAAAAATAATTAATTATAAAAATGTCAATATTAATTAAAATTAAAAATTAATTAATTTAGTACTTTTCTTCTTTTCCTTTTCAACAGAGCAATTAAAAACCCTTTTCTCTCTTTTTATCAAATTTATCATCGCTGGAATAGTCATCCCCTCCTGACCTCATCCCCCCAAACTGACTGAGCGGCTCTTAAGCGCTTTTAATTTGTCTAATGCACTTCTCTTTGCGTGTGTTGTGCCCATCCCCCTTCCACCAAAACCCCCTCTTCTGTTGATGCTTCTCCTCCGTTAAATGGCCCCAAGTGCGTGTGTGCCGAGTGTTTGTTTCGCGCCCGCCACATGTAGAGGCAGTGAATTCGGGCCGCTTTAATTAATTTTATTAGATGCTAGTTAGTTAGCCTCTCCTCTATCTTTCCCCCTTTATTTTAGCTTTGGCACACACCACACACTGACTAAATATATTTTCCTCAAATAATCGACAGTTGGATGAATTAATCCATTAATAAGTTTTGATTTTAGTTTTTAACACCTTTACAAAAATTCTTTTAAAATGAATACACCCACAAATAATTTAATTATTTAATTAATATATGCCTCTATTTTGTAGAAACTCTCCATTTTATCTACATTTATATTCTATTGTCACCTTTTTGCCAATTCAGATATTTGCAGCTTTTCCTTATGAGATAAAAATAAAAATTCATTTTTAAATGATTCTTTGCTTTTCTTATTTTTAAATGATTTTTTCCTTAAAAAGATGTATAAAAATAGAAGAAGGGTTGTGACTAGCAATAATTAAAAAATACATTTTTAATTATTTTATTTAATTCTCTGCCTTTTCTGGATATTCTCTTTATTCCTCAAATTTTTCACTCACATTCATTTTCATATATATCAGCAAGCCTCAATACGCGCCTCATTTCTCTCAATGCATTTCCTGCCTTTCAAAATACTTGTCTTCTGTCTGCACAGTCCGCCTTTAGGTTGTTACTTAATTAATTTCGGCCCCAATTAGGAGAGCGAGCCCCACAACAGATTGAAATTGGCGTGTACACACAACAACAAACATATACACACATGGCTGACTAAAAGAGTTAAGGAGTCATCAGGCTGACAGCAACAAAAGTAGTAGAAGTAGTAGCAGTACATATAAAAATAATATAAGCGTATGTGCCCCCCCCCCTCTACGAAATTAATCCAATTAGCGAATCGATCGCGCGCGCTCAACACAGAGCATAGGACAAACTCCAACACCCCCAAAACCCATAAATGAGTAAAGATTTTGTTATTGATGAAAAGAACCTCAAAAAGGAAGGGGGGAGTATTATTTAATTTTCTCTTTTTTCCTCCTTTTGTTTACCTCAAAAAGCCTTTAAAAACTTTTTTTTCTTCTTCTTTTATTTTAATTAAATAATTTCTTTTAAAAAAGTCCTTTCATTAATTCTCCCTCTCATTTAAAAAAATATGTAACTACTATTTATTTATTATTTACAAATCGAAACATCTTTTTCTTATTTAATCCGCAACGTGTAATTAGTAACATTATAAAACCACATCCCTGTCTCGGTCAGCCTTTTGGCGTCTCATTCCTTCATTTTTTTTATTTATATTTTTCTGTTGCTGGCTCATTAACATGCCGCGAGATTGCTTAATGAGAGAAAGTAATGTGGCTTTTTAGTTGTTAGGCTAGAATATATACTTTTAATTTTATTTTTTTAATTTTAATTTGCTTCCCCTAAAGTGCGAAAATTAGGAAAAGTAATTTAGAAATTATTTTTCTTTTTAGAATTTTTAATTTCTAAATTTATTAAATTGTTTTTCGCCCATCCTCTGAGACAAAGGTCCTCTCATAATTTAGATCCAAGAGGTCATCTTCGATAATTAATCTGCTACGGTCAGAAGTTCCTCTGAAATTACAAGTTCTCCTTTACTGAGAAATCGACACAGATTCCATTTTTTAATCCTCACAGAATAAGCTTTATGTTTTATATAATATTTAAAAGCTAAATTAAAATCAAAGAAAATCCAAAACAAAAATGTTTTTGTGATTAAAATTTTGTCCTTAACACATTTTCTCTTAATTTTCCACCAAAAGTATTGGTACACATTGCCGTCATTTGCTTCCGCTTAACCACAAAATTAGCAATAGCTATCTATATATTCCCCAATCTGCAGGCCAATGGAATTAAGCATTATTTTTTCGTTCTCCTTTTGCTTTTCCACACACAACTTTTCCCTCCTGTTTTGTCGAAAAGATGTCGGAAGACTTTATTTGGCCGCTGATTAGCAATGACTGGGCCAATTAGGGGAGTCACTGCTGCAGCTTATTTAGTTAAAAGAGACTTTATTTTTTTTATTTTGTTGATGATTTTGTTGATGAAATATAGAAAATGAGGCAATTTGTCCAATTTCTAAATTTATTTAATTTATCTAATTCTTTAAATTCTTTTTTTTCTTTCTTTTTTAATTTTGAAATTTGTGACATTCTTTTACTAAATACTAAATTGGCTTTTTAAAATAGTTTTACTTTAATACAATTTATTTTACTATTTAGTAAATATTATTGTATTTATTTACTATATTTTTTAAATTCCTTTATTTTATAAGTAATTAGTTAAATCCTTGTAATAATGAGTTATATTTCATTAACCTTTATATATAAATTATTATTTTATAATTTAATAACCATTATTGTTATTTATTTATTTTTATAGGTTTTTACTTAGTCTTTAATAATTTTAGAATTTTTAAAAAATATTTGGAAATTTATGATTGGTCTCGATGATTTTTTTTGTTCTATCTATATAATCAATTGAATTCTAAAATCAATTTAAGATTATTTATATAATTTCCAAACACTCTATATTAATTTGATCATTCTTACAAATTATTTAAAAATTATTCTGAATTTATTCTTTCAAAAATTTAATTCGTAATTTTTTCCTTCAATTTTCCAAATAATTTATTTTATATATTAATTTAATTATTTGACCTTCTCATATTTTTTAAATAATGTACTTATATTTATTTGTATTTATAACCAATAATTTTTAAAAAATTTTTTAAAAATCTTTTTCTCCTCTAATTCTTTTATTAATCGACACCTTTTCATCATCTTCTTTTCCCCTTATAAATATTTTCACGCCTGATTTAAAAAACTTTTTTTTCAAAAAATAATTTTCTCGATTATAATTCTAACAAAAATTAGGAATAATAATATATTTTACAAAAAAATGAGCAAAAGAAAAAATTATTTTCTCGCAAAAATAATATGTTCAATTTCTTCTCCATTTTCTGTAAAAGGCGTCAATGAGGTAGCGGGAATAATTGGTTTAATAAAAAAAAGAATACTTTTGAATGTTATTGAGAAGATTTTAAACATTTTTTTAATAGTACACATAATTTTTAAATATTTATTTGACCTTTCTTTTAAAAGAATTTTATAAACCAAATTAATTTATTTTATTATATTTTTGAACAAAAATTATTAAAAAAATATTTTTTATTTAAAAAAATAATAATAAATTAATTTTTTGGATCCTTTAAATTGCAAGATTTTTAAGATTTTTAATTAACCCTTTAATTAAATAGATTTTGTGCCTTCGCGTATTATTCAGTTATTTTAAAATTAAATATTTATTTTAAATAATTATATATTTACAGTATATTTAAAACTTCTTTTTTTATAAAATAAATAAATATTTATTTTATTTATTTTAAAAATAATTGCGGCCAAGTTTTGAGCTTTTTCAATTTTTAGTTCTCCATTAAAGCCTTTGAAGCGAATATATTCATTTTATTTTAAAAAATTACCCCACCTTCTACTACTATCTCAGCCTATTTAGAAAAGAGGTGTTTGGAGGGCAATTTAGACGATTATTTAAAATATTGGCCAAAACCATAAATGCCACACTTTTTAAATAATTTTAAGCATTTTTACATTTTGTCTGTAGCTAACAGCTTAATTTTAAGTTTTTATTTCTAACAGTGCGCGCCCGGCCGTGAAACTAATGTGTTTTTGGTTTTAAATTGTCGGTCAGCCCTAGTAATTTTAAAAATCGGCCCTACATTAAATAATGGAAAGGTTTCTATACTTTTGAATTAAAGTAATAAATAAAATAAAAATATACAAATATTTTGTTTTTGTTTTCTTTTGAGCAATTTAAATAGTTTTTAAGATTTTAAAAAGATTTAAAATTATTTCTTATTAAGAGACTTAGATTAAATTATTTAATTCCAAAATTTATAATTAATTTATTCTTTAACTCACACTTATTTTAGTTAAACTCTATATCATTTTCCACAACATTTTCTATTTAAGTTTCTACTTTTTCAATTTCGAAACATTTATAGATTAACATTATAAATTATATAACATTTAGAAATTTTGGATAAAAAATATAAGTATTAAATATTTAATATTTCTTTGATTAAATTTGATTATAACCTAATAATTTAACAAAAAAATTTTCAAAATATCAATTTATTTCTCATTTCCTTTTACTGTAATAGAATTTTTATATATTAAATGACAAGAAATTTGTAGGAGGGAAGTATTAAACATTTTTATAGCAAGTAATTGACCAAACAAAATTTTAACAAATTATAGCGAATTATTTAAGTGAGGAGGAGGGTTTTTGAATAACTAGAAGAGAATATAAAATAAATTGGCAATATTTTTCTTTTCTTAAAAAAAGTTTTATATTATAACCTTGTATTAATAATAATAAATAAATAGAATGGCCTCAAATTTTTTCTTTTTTCCTAATTTCTTTTTTCATTTCATTTTCTCCAATTTCTTTCATTTAATACCCTCTTGTATTTAATAATTTTTAGATATATTTATTCATCTCAATTTTAGTTAGGAAAATTCTTAAAAACTCAAAATGAATGTTTATTTAGTTAAAAGAATTTAGGAGGAGTTTTGTGGGCATTTATTTAGTAGAGTTGATTAGCAGCCAGCCGCCTCTTCTTCCTCCTCCTTAACTTACACATAAATGCCTTGGCTCGTCATTTGTAAATTCATTTCTGTGTCCCTTAACTAAACACCCCCCCCCCCCCCTTCCCGACAAATCCAATTGGTTGGGGCCTTCTTTCCCTTCATTTTCTCATCAAAATCTTTGTCACCCCATTTAATAAAAAGGCATAAAATCATTTCTTTAAAAAAGTTATTTCCTCCTTTTTAGCCCTCCTTAATTTATCAGGCATTTGAATAAATATATTTTTGAATTACTACAAATAAGAGGTTTTGAAAATTAAATTTTTGCTTTTCCCAATTTGCCTTATTTTCCTCCTCCACACTTTTTACGTTTTTTTAAAATTAGGCTGCGTAAACGATGAATTGTGGGCAAAATGACAAATAATTTTACGTGCCAAACTTTTGCCTTAATTTTTGTAAATATATTTGCCTTTTAAAGTTTTTTATTTAATTTTATTTTTCATCATTTTTTGTTAAATCTTCTTCTAAAAAATAAATTATAAGAATTATTACTGTAACTTCTTTAAAATAATTCTTGACTTTTTATATTCGAGACAAACCGAGATTAAATCTAGATTTCAATCAGATTTAATTAATTTGTCAACATTAATTCTTTTATTTTTCAAATAAATTTAATTGTTTACCTTTAATTATTTTAATTTAAAATTAATAGTTATGAAAAAAGAAAATCAAAAATTATCCCCTCTTAATCAAGATATTTCCATTAATTTATCAAAAAACAACGATAATAATACAAATTATCTTTCCAATGATATTTTATTTTCTACAGCAAATTTACTTTCAAGAGGTTTTTAAAAAAATATTTATTTTAAATAAAATTATTATTTTTAAAGAAAGTTTACTTAATCCATTGGTTTCATCTTCTTCTGTCCCTTCTACCTCTTCTCCACTTTTTTCACCAACTTCAAATAATTGTTCTACTTTTAATTATAATGGAGGGAATATTCTCGCTAGAAATAGTACAAAAACTTTAAAATGTCCAAAATGTAATTGGCATTATAAATATCAAGAAACACTTGAAATACATATGAAAGAAAAACATTCAGATCAAGAAGTTTTGTGTCTTTTTTGTTTAGAAAATCAAACACATCCAAAACTTGCTAGAGGAGAAACTTATTCTTGTGGATATAAACCTTATAGGTAATTTTTTAAATTATTTTTTTTAATTATTATTTTAAAAAAAGATGCGAACTTTGTAAATATTCAACAACAACAAAAGGCAATCTTTCAATTCATATGCAATCAGACAAACATTTACACGCTTTACAAGAAATTCCTCAATCTTTGGCAGCTGCTGCGGTAGCAGCAGCTGCTGGTAAATTATTCTTTTATTTTATTCTAATTTATATTGTATCATTGTGGATTCTTCAAAATAAAAAATTTTTATTTTTAAAGGTTCTTCTCAATTAATAATTGGAAATAATCAATTTAATAATTATTCAACACAAGAATTAGATATTTCAACTAATTCTACTACAAATAATTCTAAAATAATTGGTGGAGCTCTTCAATGTTTAATTTGTTTTAATTTTTATACTGATATTTCTGAATTAATGGTAGAACATTTAGAAAAGGATAGAAGTCAAACACAAGAATGTGATATTTCGACAATTAATGGATATTTTCAAGTAAAATATTTAAAAATAAATTATTTTAATTCTAAAATATTTAATAGTGTTTAATATGTCCATATAGCACAAATTTAAAAGCAAATTTTCAATTACACACTCGAACAGACAAACATCTTCAACGTATTCAAATGGTTAATAAAAATTATTTTAAATTAATTATCTAAAAAATAAATTAATTATTAGTTATTTTTATTAAAATAAATCTTTTATTTTTTATTCAAACAAAAATTTTTATTTTATTCCCCGTAAAAGTAACAAACCAACAATTTTGTTGGGAAAATACTTTTGTTTGTTTCTAATCAAAAAATTTTATGTTAAATGAGGTGTGGAGTTTGTCGATATTCTCTCACTAAAAATAAATAAATAAATATCCTTGTATTTAAAATAAATAAATATAAATTATAAAAATATATTTAAAATTAGATTAATCATCTACGAGAAGGAATTAGTGGACTTTTTGGACAGTCTGAACAATTTGCAAGACTTGGAACACTTAAAAGTGCTGTTCAAGTAAGATGTCAGGAATGCGAAGAAATACTTTCTTGGTAAAAATTAAAATTAATTAAATAACCTTTAAATATTTTTTCATTAGGATTTCTTAATTAAAAAATATTTTTTAAATTTAATTTTCAAAAATTTCCCTTCTCTCATAATCCAAAAAATATATTAACAAAATTTTTGTGTTTAAAAACCTTGTCGGTTCCTTTTATTTAATTCATAAAATTTCTGTCGCGATCGTAAAGCTAAACAACCGATTAAAAAAAAAGACAGCCTTTACCGTAGAAAAAATAAAAAGAATTTTGTTTTGTTTGTTTGTTAGCGCAAACATAAATTAATGACAGAAAAAGAGAGAAGAAATATTACAAACAATTTATTCTCTCTAAATGCTTATTGGGGTTTTTATTTATTTGTTAAAATTTATTTGATTATTTAAATTTTTATTTTCTTTCTTTAACCAGCATTAAAAAATTCTTAAAAAAGTGCACTTTAAAAATATTTAAAAACCCTATAAAATAATAATTTTCTTCTTTTAAATACAAAAAATATTTAAAAATTATTTTTTAAAGTATTCCAACACTTCGAGAACATTGCCAATCTAATTCACATCAAATTCGAATGATTTCAAATGGTAGATGTTTACAAAATCAATCACCTTTTGAAAAAGAAAATATTTTAGAATATTTTTTAAATAATTCTTTAATATTTTGTGGAATTTGTGATTGGGAAGGGAATGGAAAAGAAATTGTTTCTTTAGCTTTTGGTTTGTTTTTTATTTAAATAAATATTAAATAAAATTTTTTAGAACATGCCAACACTCATTTTGAAAAGTCAAATGAATATTCTAAAAAGAATGATATTTCAATTAATCAAACTGATACAAATAAAGGTAAAAAATATTTTTTTTTCAATATTTCTTGAAGGATTTAATGGGCCAAATATATTATAAAATAAAAAGAAAATGCGCGGCAGGAAATCCCTGTCGCAAACAATAGTAAAAAAGCCTAAAATAATTTTAAAAATGTGTTGACCCCAAACACACATTTCCGCGCCACCTTTTAACTTCCTTTCTGATATTTTCTTTTATTTAGCTGCGGTGCCCTTTTAAATATTTTATTTATTATTTTTAAGGTGAGAAATAATATTTGTTTTGAACATTTTTATTTTTTTTATTTTTAAAGGGATTTATTTTTATAAAAATATTTTTGGATTTAATTAATTTATTTTTAATTTTTTAATAACAAAAATTTAATAATTATTCTAATTTTTCTGTTATATTTATTATTTTGGTCAAATACTAATTAATTTTTATTATAATAATTTCCAATATTTTTTCTAATATTTTTATATATTTCTGCCATTCTATAATTTATTGTATTTCTGTTGAATTTTAATAGACTTGTATTAACAATACTCTAACTCATTATTATTATCCAAATTCCAAGGTCAAAAACAATATATTTATTTACATATTTGGAATTAAACAATGTAGAATATATAAACAAATAAAATAATATTTTTTGTATAATTAACCTCTTATATATTTTAATAATAATAAAATTAGTAAAATAAATTTAAATAATTTTTTCCTCTTAATTATCTATTTTACATAAATAATTTTCCTTGATTATTTGAAATTAATTTAGATTTATCTTTTACAAATTTATTTTGTTTTATTTTGTTTCAAATAAAACAAATTTATTTTAAATATAAATTAAAATTTTAAAAATAATAATTAAAAATTAATTATTTGTTTATTTATTTTTTCTTCAAAATAATAATAAATAAATAAAATTAATTATTACATTTTCTATTAAATTTAATTCTTTTATTTCTGGCGAAGAATGCCAAATCCTTAATAAATCCTTTTTTTTTCTTTTGTTCCCTCAAGAAAGCATTAACCCCTCTAAATCCAAAAATCCTCATTCATTAAAAATAATCTTCTTCTCCTCCTTTAGCGACTTGTTGCCCTTCCAAAAAGCTAAACAACAATCTCTCTTCCCAATTAGACACATTTTCTTTTAATTGTCCTTCCATTCATTGTCTCCTTTTATTTTCTTCACACCCTTCTTGATAAACACCCCCATCCATTCATTAAATAAATATCGAGTGTCCGGCCACCACCAAACAACCACCAAACAATAGGATTTTTTGGTTATTTTGACCGAGCATCTATTCCACACTTTCTACTTAATTCCCTAAATTAATATGTAAATTCTCCAAAACTGCCTATTTTTCTAAAAATAAATTATTTTTCATTAAATTAGCCTTGAATTTTATATTAATTTTTAATTTATTTATATACAAAATATATATTTATGTTAATTCTTGTAGTCTATTTAAGGTTGAGTACCATCTAATTTTTTACATTTTTTAAAATAATTCTTTTGCCCATAGAATGAGGTTCTTCTCATTTCCTAATTTTCTGTGTCTAAAACAGAATTTTAACCAAATTATGTTTCTTCAACTTCCAATCAACTTCCAAAATTTTTTGAGGATTCGATTTAAAATAATAAATCAAAAATCAAAAAGATATTCTATATACTGTCATAAGTTTAATAAAAATAAAAGTGTATAGACCACCCCTTGTTTACAATTTAATTCCCTATCGCGCATTTAATTTTTTTCTGATTATTAATAATAAAGTGTTAATGTAAATTGTTTAGGAGAATTATAAACACATTTTTCTTATTTAATTATTCTAATCTCCACGTAGTCAACAAAATATATTAAAATATCTTCTCTCTCTTCTCTTTTTTAAAAGCTTTGAATTTATTCTCATTATATTCTCAACCTCAGCATGAGACAAATCAAATTATTTTATTTTATATTTATTCAATCATCAAATAAATAAATGAATTTCCAACCAAAATCCCTTCATTAAATCCCCATCAACTCATTCATTCAACTCTATTCATTTTCTAAATTTACGCGCACACATTAATATGATTAAGTGACTGGAGGGATGACTACCCTATATTAATAAAACTTTTAATGTATTTCCAACCACACGACATAATTTTCCAAATACTTCTTTTTTAATTTATATATTATTTAATTTTGACAATTTAATGAAAATTTATACATAAAGAGTTATCAGAGAATTGATCTTTTTTGAGATAATTTTAAATCTCTAAACTTAAAACGAATAGATAAAATATTACAGCAAAATCACATTTCCAGGGTCCAGTAACAGGGTTGGGGTTATCTAATTTAATTTAGCATATCTTTAGGGATAAACATATTATTCTAATTTATAAACGATATTTCTAATTTATAAATGGAAAATTTAATCCCAAAAATTCTTCTTTTTCTAAACTTCACCACACTTTTGAAAAGACCAAGACCACTTTACTCTTATATGCCATTTTCTCTAATGACACCGACCGTAACATTAAAAATTTATTTTCTTGTGATTAACTTCAATAATAAATTTATTTTCATTATACAAATAAGCGGTTTAGCGAATAACTATTGTAGTCAATGATGCGTAATAAATTTTTGGGGCAAATGAATTAAAAGTATTACTATAATAAAAAAGTTGTGTCTTCTCTCGTTAATCCAAAACTTAAAAACTAACCTCACACATTTATTATAGTTTATATATTCTTTTCTCTTTTTTCTCTATTTTGTCACCTATTTTCGCATTCCCATAATCAAATGCCTCATTTCTATAATTTTATTTTGTTTGGCTTTCTCTCTTCTTTAAATATTAAAAAAAGTTTTGATCAACCAACCTCAACCGTTTCTTTTTTATTAAAGAGAAGGAAAATGAAGGAGTCAACCGCCCATCTTTCTTGCTTTATTCATTTCTCAATTTTCTTCTCTCCCATACCCTTTTTAATTTTTTGGTTTTCATCTTTTCCCTCAACACATATTAGGCAAAAAAGCTTGGGAATCACGGTTTATATGTCTTTGATGACATCAATATATTTTTATTAAATATTGGGACAATAAAAAAATTAAAATAAAATTGTTGGTCAAAAATAAAAATTAATTGAGGAAAATTTTATGAAAATATAATTTATTCTTAAGCGTGAAATTGGTAATTTTTAATTTTAATAACTATTAAATCTCAATTAAATTATAATTTTTTGAATTTTTATATAATTTTCCTTATTAATTAAATAATCGACTAATCCTTAACTGTTCTCTCTTATCTACTTTTTATCTTTATATTCATTCCTCTTTATAATTTATAAAATAATTTTAAGATTATAAAATCATAAAATCATTTCCAAAAAAATAATTTTTTTTTTCATTACTAAAAGGCGTTAATAAATTCTTCTTTCATTACTACCGTAATCCTCTTCTCTCATTTAATTTAAACGCTAACACAAACCATTCGCTAATGCCTCTTCCTACTATAACCATTAATTTATTTATTCCTCTCTTGAATTATTACGTTAATTTTCTATTAAATTTATTTAAAATAAATTTGTTCTAATTTATTAAAAATACTTTTAAAAATTCAAAATTTGTTTTGGCTTTGGCTATAAAACATTTGTCGCCCAAAATAGAATATAAATTACAATCTGTCGCAATTTGGGTGAAAGATTAATTTATTAGTCCAACAGATATTTATTTATTTGTAAATGAAATTAATTACTAACAAAAAGGAAAATTAAATTTGGAAATAAAGGGGATTTTTAATCAAAAAATGTTTTTATTTTTAATTAAAATATTAAAATAAACAATTAAAATATTTTCTATTTTTTTAATAATTAATTTATGAGTTAAGAGAATATATTTTAAAATATAAAAAATATTTTTTATAATTTTATATTTCATTCTCTAAATAGAAAAAAATAAACTTTTATTTAAAAATTAAAAGAAAAAATAATTAAAATTTTATAAATTAATTACAGATGTTAAGCTTTTTTTCTCCCTGTCATTTTTACTTTACGCGCTGATTTTATCTTTTATTTTTTCAACATAAATTTTTATTTTATGGCCGCTATTTATCCCCCTATAATTTCTTTTATTTTTATTGATTTAAAAGAAAATAAAAATAAATAATTGTTTTTCTTTTTTTTAAAAGTTTCTTTTTGAAAAAACATTTTTCTGATTAATGGCTATTTTTTTAAATTAATTTTTGATTTATTTACATTTAATTTTTCAATTAATTAATTTATATTTAATTTATTATTTTTTATAAATTTTAATTTCTTACTTTTTTTCTCAAAATAATATTTTTTAAAAATTAATTTATTTTCTCTCTTTCTTATTTATCAATCACAAAATATAAAAATTCTGGCAATTTCTTTTACCAAAATAAATAAAAGTAAAGGAATTTTTAATAAAAAAACATGAAATATAAATTAATTTTATTTATTAAAAAAATATTATTCAGACAAGTTTTTTATTTTAAATTCTTTTTCTTTAATTTTTCTTTCAATTTTTGGTAAAAATAAATAAATATATTAAATCCCTTAGGGGATATCTCTATATGTTCTGACTTTTTAAAGAAGATATTTATTTTACTTCTTTTCCCTCCTCTTTTTTTAACCAAAAATCTGCCACCCAACACGCATTAATCTTGGCACACTCCGAAATTAGTTGGGGGTCCTTTTTATAAACTTTTTGGTGTGACTGATGACTGGGAAAGAAGAAAATAAAGAAAAAGAATTGCCACACACCCGCACTTTTATTTTATATCCTTTTTATTTTGGCGGTTGATTTTTCTACATTTTAGTCATTAATCAATCTGTAAAAGATTTAAATTTTTAGTTTTAAAATCCCAATAGGCCCACACTTTGTTTTCCACTCATTTCTTTTTTTAAATTTTATGTTAATGGCTGAATTATTTCTGGTTACAAAAAACTTAAAAATTTTTATTTAAAATTTAATTTTAAATATTTTTTTCTAAATTATTTAGGATGAATTTATGAGCACAGTATTTTTTTTAATTTAATTATTCGTTTATATTTTTTTCAATTCATTTATTTAATACCATTAAAATAAGACAAACCAATCCTCATATTTATTTGCATTTCCCCTTTTTCCCTCATATTTTTTTAATTCCGATAGAGAATAAATAAATATCTGCACCTGCTTTTTCTCCTCTTCATCATTAACCGCTTTTCCTTATTTTCCATCATATCTTCACTTCCATAATTTGATCGCGCTAATCGCTTCCATCTGTTTTAGAAATTCTTTTGTCGGCAATCATTTATGTAATGGCCAATAACTTTTTTATATTTTTAAAGTGTTTGCTATAAGATGAGTAAAGAAAATAAAAAAATAAAATGCCGGCAAGCCAATTGAATAATAAAACCTTCGAGAAAAAAACCTTTTCCTCGTTTTTCTTTATTTATTACATTCTTTATATTTTTGAGGACATTTATATTTTTTTTAAATAAATTATAATTGGAAGATTAATTTAATCTAATTTATTTTTAATTTTTAGAAGAAAAAATCAACGATATTAAAAATAATAAAAACAACAAAATCAACGATAATATTGAGGAAGAAGACAATTTAATTGGTTGGAAACAATTAGATAAATATTTAATTGATGCTGGATTAGCTAAATATATGAAAAGTGAAGAAAATATTGAAGAAAATAATAAAAATAATAATGTTGATACTTTGGCTAATCAAATTATTTCTTTACAAACATTAGGTGAGTAAAATAATTTTTAATTAAAATTAAATATTTTTGAGAGATATTAAATAAAAAAATTTTTTTTTAATTTAAATCTGATATGGAACTAATTGTATTATTTCAAATAAATTCATTTATTTTCATTTCTTCAATTAATTATTCTGTTAATGTTCTCTCATTATCATTTTATTTTTCTCTTATTTTTTAAATTTATTTTTTCATTTTTATTTCTTGTAAACAGTTGCCTAGTCAAATCAATTTTGAAATTTGAGAACTAAATAATTCTTTAAATTATTAGATAAAATAAAAGAGAATAACTAAATAAATGAGCGGTAAAATTAGGAAAAAGCCGAAAATCATTTTGGGGGGGATTATTTTTGAAACATTAACTTAAAAAATTTTTATTTTTAAATTAATCCTTTAAATTTTTCGAAACTAAAAATTAAAAATAAAATTAGAGTCTTTGATTTTTGATCATTTTTATTAATGATATCCTATAAAATCTCTGAAAAAAAAATAAAAAATATATTTCTTATTTAGAATATTCGGTAGTAACGACCGTGATCTTAGTTTTTCGAATTCGGATCCTTAAATATTGAAAATAACAATCTTATTTAATTTAAAATTTATTAGTCCTAGGCCTTAATTTAGGATTTTACATTGGTACATATAATTATATTAAAATTATTTCTTTTCCTTTTATTTATTTGCGCGGAAATGCCATTTTACCAAATATTTTCTTTTTTCTTAAAATATTTTTAACAATTATTTTTATTATTCATTTTATGCCATTTTCCTTAAATTTTCTACCATTTATGTACTAATAAAATATTTTCTCCTTTTTTTGTTTACTTTAGTCGGTTAACACTTCTTTGTTCTTCGCACTGCGCGTGCCCATCACCTTTTTATTTATTTATTTTTCTTTTTTCATTTCCAAATTATTTATTTTTGTGTCCCCATTTCTTAAAACAATTTTCCTTTTTATCTTCTTTTTTTAACGCTTTTTTCACTTATTTTTTTGGCCACTTCACACCTTTACCGGCACACATCATAAGAAAGAGCTCTTCATCAGAGAATATATATTTATTTATAAAATGTGTGTCCGCTTTTTTATTTGCTACTTTTTTGTAAAAGAAATGACTAAAAAACTATTGAATTAATAAATATTGTTTTTTTATTATTAAAAATATTTTCTAGAAAATAACATCCTTAAAATCTTTAAAAAAATTTTTCAAAAAATCTTAAAATTTCTCCATTGTCTTATATAATTTAGGTAAATTAAATAATTTTTTAAATTAAATGACTAATTCTTTCCAAATTATTTTTCTTATTTAATTTATTTTAAGACCAATTTTTAAGTAATTTTCTTTAATTAGTTTTTCTCATTAAAAATAAATGAATTTTCTTTTATTTAAAACAAATTTTAATTTATTTTTCAATTATTTAATTAATTTTTAAAAATCCCTTAATTTTAAAACATTGATTGAAGTGAAAGTTTTTTTCATTATTAAATATATTGCCGCCTCGATTGTTTCCGCGCAAACAAAAAAAAAAACAAATAAAATATATACTGAGGCCATTATAGAAACAACAACAATCCATTAACAACAACTCTTTAAATTCTTTTTTATTTATATACCTTTGGCCCTTTACTATAATTATTATTACTATATTTATTTTTGAGTGTTTTCACTTGAACACCTTTCCCTTTTTTCTTTTTCTTTTATTTATTTCTTTTGTAAAAAATTTATTAATTTTTAATTATTTTATTTTAAGAAATTAATATTATTTTTAATTAATATTTTCTATTAAATTTAGCTAAATGTTCTTTTTGTCCTGCCGATTCTACAATGTCTAACTTGCCTAAACATATTTCTGAGGTATTTAATTTACTGAGAAATAAATTTCAGCTTCCATTGTTCAAAATTATTAAATATTAAATAAATAAACATATTCCGACCTTTTGGAACGGGAACCAAATTTTTGGAAAGATTCGGGTGGTCACGAAAGTCTTTTAACTTTCGTGGAATATGCCATAAAATATATTTTTTCTAAGCTTTATAACAAACTTTCCTTTTAATATTAAAAATTATTTATTTTCATTTAATTAATTTATAGGAACACAACATTCCTTTTGATATTGCCCAACAATTATCCAAACAAATTGTTGAAGGTAATCAACAAAAAATATCCACAAACAACAATCAAATAGAAGATTCTATTAATTACAGGTTGGTCAAAAATAATTTAAAAAATTTTGTAAAATTATTTTAATTAAAAAATGTACAGATTTTCGCCCTTTTTCTTATTTCTTTTATTCCTCATTTATTTTTGGTTTTTAATTTCCTTCATTTTTTTTACAAAATTTGGCCAAAAAATTAATTTTTAAATAAATAAATATTAGCGCTGAATTTGTCTCATTGACAAAAAAACGATTTTTAGGGGAAAATTAAATGTGTGAATATGCATATTAGACTTAAATTGAAATAATGAGGTTGGGGAAAAGGAAAAAGGAGGAGGGGAGGGGCAGCCGATCGGCCAAACCATTAAAGGAAAAAATAAGAAAAATTGTGTTTTTTTTAAATAAATTTAGTTTTTTTTAAATTTTCTTTAGTTGAATTTTTATTTATTAGATTAATTCTTTTAATTAAAAAAATATTCTTTATCGTTTATCGGTTTCTTTATTTACATTAAACCTCTTCTAGTTTATTTTTAAAATTTTCAAATCTTCACTTTTTTTAAATTTAAATTATTTAGTGCCTCTACTTCATCTATGACCACAAACCCAACTTCATCTCTCCCTTCTAACCAATTTCCTTCAAACAAAGAAGATGAAAATAATATTCCATCAACTTCTTCATTTAATTATTTATCAAAACAATCAGAAGAAGAAAAAAATATTTTTTGTTATAAATGTAATCAATGTTCTAATAATATTGCTTTTCGAACAGAAGACCAATTAAAAGCTCATTCACTTTGCCATTCACCAGCACGTTTTAAATTAAAACGAAAAATTGGAAATGAAAAACAAAAAATATTTAATAAATGTGATATTTGTCAAGAAGGTTTTGATACAAATGAGGAACTTCTAGAACATTTTAATTCTGAAAAACATTTACAAAAAGTTGCTGAACAAACATTGGGGGCAGAAGATGGAAATAGATCACGTTTAAATTCAAATGTTAGAAATTAATTTAAATAAAAAATAATTTTTTAGATATTTATATATTTTTTAATGTCAAAAATCCTCTTTCTCGTTAATCCCAGAGATCCCCAACTTACTCTAATTCTCAACTATATCTAAAAAAATTATTTTCCTTTATTTTCAGCAATTCTCTTCAATTTGTTCAACATCCAGAACTCCATCAAAATCTTCAACTTCTAAACAATATTCAAATTCACGTCGTAATAGCACTAATTCTAACAAATATTTACCCTATATTTGTAATATTTGTTCACTCTCTTTTGGACAACCAGGCACTTTAGATACACATCTTAGGTTAAAAATGAGATTTGAATTAAAGAAAAATTATTATTTAATTAAAGATCAACAGCACATGCACAAAGAATTGTTAAATTAAATGAATTAGTTAAATCTGGAGAATTAAATCCACAATTGCCTGTTTTTGAACAACCTGAACCTCATCCACCTCAGCGAAGTATTGGAGAACTTTTACGTGAAAAGAAAAAGGTAGATTTAATTTTTAATTTTCTTATAATCGTTTAATGGTTGATAAGTCTAGAAATTACCTTTCATGGGGTAAAAAAAAAAGAAAATTCTCTAATATTTTTAATTATTTTTTTTGTTCACTTCTTCTCGGGATTCTTTAATTTATTTTCAAAAACTTTTCTCTCTTCGTGATCTCCTTTCTTATAAAGTTTTTGCTTTCTCTCAGGAAGACCTCTTTCTTTCCCCTAACTTTTTCATCTGGTCATTTGTCCCCTTTCCCTCTCTCAATCGCGAATCCTTACGCATATTTACTAAATTTTGTATTTTCCACTAAATGAGTGCGCGATCCTTCAAACAATAACATTTTTGTTTGTTTCACCCCTTTTTGTATTGTTCTTCTCTCATTTTTATTTTCTTTTATATATTCACCCCAATTTCTTTTAAAATAATACTTACGGTGTATTTTTGTCGGCCACGATTGCCATCTCAGTTGTCCTCTTTTTTCTCATTTTTTCTCATTTACCAGCTTCAATTCAAAAATTTTCCCCTTCACCTCTTTGGGATACAAACACTTTACTTATTTATATTCATTGGCGACGGTAATTTGTGTATACGCTGAAACGGAGACAAGCATCCAGCGGCGAGTAATAGTAATAAATTTTTGAGTTTTTATTGTTTGGAGAATATTTTAAGGGAAAAGGGTTAAAGGAGAAATATAAAAAAAAAGAAATTTAGATGAGCCCAAAATTGGGCAAAATTGGCCGTGAGTATTTTGAAAATAATATATATTTATTTATTGAGAGGTAAAAATAAATAAATAAATAATGAGCGAGAACAATTCCTCTCTTCTACATACACGCGCAGAAATGGGAAAATTGGAGGAGAGGGTAAAGGTAAAATAATAATAATTGTTTGATGTTGAGCATTTCTCACATTTCGAATTATTAAAAAGAATAATTTAATGAAATTTTTATTGTTTACCTAATCAGCAATTCTCTCATTGCTTTTGACAATTTTATGAAAGAACAATTTAATGTAAGGACAATTCACTGAAATAAAACTGAACTGATGTTTTCACCTCCACACAGCTTTCCTACGTTGTCTGTGAATTGTCTTTTAGTAAGTTGGTCGATTAACTGTAATTGCAGCTTTATAATGGGGTTATCTAATAGATTAATCTTGAGAATTATTTAAATAAATATACCTTTACTATATCTCATTTCGTAAAAATTTTAACCACTTCAATCTCACTCTTTTGACTTATTCAACTCTTTCTTTCATTCCCACCTTTTTCAATTTAAATTTTGTCTCTTTTTTCCCATTATTGCCAACCAACCAGTCACTTCAAAATTGACACTCTCACTGTGTGTCGCCCACTTCAACTTTGGCCAATAATTTTAAAATCCCTCCTCCATTAACTTTTTTCCTTTCTTTTATTTACTTTCCCTTTACCTTTCCAAACACCTTTAATAATTGCCAGGAACCAACTGTCACTTACCTCCATTATGCACATTCATTCT
This sequence comes from Meloidogyne hapla, assembly GCA_000172435.1. NCBI lineage: Eukaryota > Metazoa > Nematoda > Chromadorea > Rhabditida > Meloidogynidae > Meloidogyne > Meloidogyne hapla. The sequence goes on from ABLG01001669.1 coordinate 21,404, forward strand.
TTTATCTTATATGCCCAAAAAGCTTTAAAAGAGTTTTTGGCATTAATTCTTGAAAATTAAATTTTATTAAAATAATTTTCCCTTTATTCTGGATATTCTTCCTTAATAGGGATTAAATTTTTATTAATATTATTGTTAAATTCCCTCTAAATAATTACCGCATGAAAATTTATTTTTGGCCAATTAACGGTTTGGTGAAAAGCGAAATAAAAAGTAATGAAATGAAAAGAGAAAAATAAATAGAAAATAGACAAGTAAAAGTGAAAGCGTTAAGTAGTGAGAGAATGTGTTTTTAGTAAAAGCTTTGGGCGTAAATGATTACGGTGAATAAATACTTAAAACTTTATTTTGTGACTAAAGGACAATGGAATGTTTTGTTAAATATAAACTTTACTTAAATGATTCATTTAATTTAACAAACAAAATCAAAATAATCACATAAATTCCTAAAAAAATTAACAAATATATTTAATTTTATTTATTTAATTTCTCAATAATTACAAAAACAATTATATTCTCTTAAATTGACAACTCATTCATTTCCTTAAATTAAAGAAATTCTCCAAAATATTTCACTCATTTTTCTCTTACTAACAAATACATGCCCTTCTTTTTAAAAAATCATTTCCCTCAATATATTTCTTCTAACCAAATAAATACACACCTTTATATGCTTTCTTCTCGCCGTGTCATTAATTTTGGCCCATTAAAGAAAAACCTAGGCCCTCAATTCTCTCTAAAAAATCTTTTCTTATTTTAGCGGCCCAAACACTTGCGCCCTCTTTTAGAAGACAGAGAGCCTTTTTAAAAGAAAAACCTTTTCCTTAATTCATTTCTTCAATTTATTTTTACCTTTTTCTTTCCTCAATTTGCCCAAAAATATTTTATTTATTTATTCCCTCACTTCATTTTGTCCTCTTTATTCATTTTCATTTTTTCATTCTTTTTTCATTCCACTCATTCCATTCTCGCCAAAGACCTTTATTTTATTATTATTTTGTTGTTAGCGGCTCACCTTCCTCCATCTTTTTTTACTAATATATCATTAACAAAATAATAATATATTTTATTTGCGCCAGCCTTGAAAAAAAGATTTATTATACTCACTAGGCCCACCAATTTTCTCTTAATTTTTCTGAAATGAGGCAAATGATAAATGGAGAGAGGAAAGCATTAAATGAGAGGAATGCCTCATTTGATGGAAGCCACGCATAATCACAGCAATTTTAATGACGGACGATCAGCGTTGTCTATAATATAAATATTTTAAATTGACGGTTGCTGACACACACAATTTTTTAATATTTATTAAAATTGTTCTACCTCTAACATTCATTTCCATAATAATCCTCTTTTTACTTTAATATTATGGGAATAATGGAAAATGTATATGAGGGGAAATTAATTTTATATAAACATTTTTGGTGAATGAATAATGTGATTAATTGTTAATTTACGTGAATATAATTGTTAATATAAATTCTAAATTTAATTCACTACACTATATTATTTTTTGTCATCTCCTAAATTATTCCATTCAATTAACAAGTCTATTATTTAATATATTCACTGCTAAGCTTTATTTCTAATTTGCAATTTTATTCTTGTTAAGGGTACACCATCGCTTTCTTTTATTTCCTCAGTTTATGATCAAATATATTAATTTTGATATTTCATGTTTATAAATATCTTTGAATATTTTTCTTTATATAATATTTAAATTAGTACTTAACACTTTTTTGTATTTTTGTGTATCTGATTCTTATTTCCAAATTCCTATTTTTTAATTAATTAATTTATGTATTTTAATTAATTTTACCTCAGTTTTTTCTAATAAATCAATTTTAAAAATTGCTACAAACATTGTTGTCGACCTTGATCCGATTCGAAGCTGACAGAGTGGTATGAAAGAAGAGTCGTATATAATTGCGTTTTTCGCTGAGGAGGGAAAGGACTAATTAATTTGTAAATGAGGGAGAGAGGACGAGTTTTTGGGAAATTGAGGGAAAATTAAAAAGAAAAGAAAAAAGGATTTTGGTTATTGCTTTTTCAGAGTTTTTATGTAAAAACAAATTTATATTTAATTTATTTATTTATTACTATTTATTTTAAATTTTCTTTTCAACTATTTTCTCATTCATTACTCTAATTTTTTCTCTCCTCATTTCCCTCATTTTTACCTTTTCCTTTTGACTTTTCTTTTGTTTCCTATACCGCGCTCTTAATTACCAGTCGGATGAAATTTAAAAAAAAAAGATGGATTGCCTGGGTCGGCCGTGTCTATATTTATTTTATATTTATTTTTAATTGCTTTCGTACGATCAATGCCATATATTTAACCATTAGAATCAAAACTTTTGTTGACAAAATCCAGAAATGGCGATATGGTTAATTACCCACATTCATAAAATAATAATAGTTTTCCTCCAATTCTCCTCTAAAACTTTTTATTCTTTTATGGCGGCGCTCAATTTGCTTGTTCATCCAGCCGAGAAATTAGGCTTTATTTATTAATTATGCTTTATTTTATTGACTTTTCTGAGATTAACTCAACTTTATCTGCCTTTCTATTTTATAATTAATTTTTTAAAGATTTGTACGATGCCACATTAAATACCCTCACTTTTTTCTCGTCATAATCAAACTCGAAATAATAACCCTTCGGGTTGGATCGAGAGTTAACTTTATATTATTTTAACTACATATTCCAATGGTTTATACAAAAACATTAACAAACATTTCTTCCCTTTCCCCCTTCTTTCTGCCACCAATTCTACCAATTTATTACATCCGCCCATGTTGTTTTTTTTGTTGTTACTTTTCCCCTTCTTTCTCTCAAAAAATAGCCAATTTAGGCCAATTCATTTCCAGTCAGTCCGGCCCAATTTTCGCCTTCTTTTGCCAGCTTCAATTCTCGCCTCCTAACAAATTATATCAAAAAATTGTTATTCCCGCCGTGTCTCTTTTGGAGAGCTTTGCCCCTCCCCCTCAACTTATTTACACGCCGCCCCTTTCTCGCAATGCTCTACTAATGTGTTTGTTAGGTGCAAACGACGGGGCGCAAATATTTTTGATTTAATAATTTTCCTGTCATTTTGCTTCAAAAGAGAAAAGGTGCGACTATCATTAAAATTACTATGGGCACCAATTTTGCGCCTAATTTTCTTTTGCTTGGACGCCAATACAAGTCCAATCTTGTGAAATTTATTAAAATGTTTGCCTACCTCTCTCCTTTTTTTCTAACTCTTACAGTCAATTTATTATTTATAAAAATTTAATAGTTAGGGGGGAAAGTTATTAAAAAAATAAAATGTAAATTAATTTATTTACATATTTATTCCCTTTTAATTTACCGATATTAATATTAAAAATTAATTTCATTTTTTTTCTAGCAACAAAAAATGGGAAAATTAACAGCCATCCAAACACCACAACAGCCCTCAATTCCATCAACCTCAACAACTACATCAGAACAAAATAATGATATTCTTGATTGGTGGAAAAATTCATCAGAACAACAACAACAAACAAATAATTCTATGATTAATTTAATGTCACAAATATTTAATGATTCTCAACAAAAACAACAAAATGATGTTGATTCTTTTTGTACAGCACAAATGGCACAAATAGCACAAATGATGTTAAGTGCTCAAATGACTGCTGCTGCACAAATGGCTTCTTTGAATTCTGAAAATGGTAGAAATGGTAGAAAATATAAAATATTATTTTAATAAAATATGGAATTAGAATTATTTCTTTGAATATCTGGATATCTCTAAATATATACATATGTCCGGATATCCAATTAATCCATGGAGTTCCCTTCTGCAGAATTTATTACTATTGAGTAAATTATTTTGAATTTTTGAAATAATTAAAATTTAAATATTTTTAAGGTTTATTGGATCTTCTTGGTATTAAAAATGAAGAAGAAACAATTATTAATAATAAACAATCAGAATTAGACAATAATCAAGAATTAAATAAAAGTGTTAGTCCATTTGAAGAGCCTCAAGCTAAAAAGTCTAAAACTGAGCGTAAATTGTCTGAAAAATCAGGAAATAATGAAATAAAGAAAAATAGTCAATTAAATGATAATTCTGATCAAAATGGAGGTTTTAATCAAAATAATTCTTATGGAGATTTTGCTTCTGTTTTGCGAGCACTTACCTCTTCCTCTGCTAGTTTTGGTGAACAATCAACAACATCTTTAGATCCTTCTGATCCTCTCTCTTCTCAATTTCCTTCAAATCAAATAACCTCAACAGATGATCCAACAGCTTTTTTAATGGCTACAATGGCTGCTGCTGCAGCCCAAAATGGTGGAAATAACACTCAAACAAATAATAATAATCAACAAACAAATAGTGGAAATCAATCTCCTTCAGCACAACAAAAACGAGCTAGAACAAGAATTGGTGATGATCATGTTAAGATTTTACGTCAGGTGGAAATGATTAAATTAATTTTATTTTAATTAATTTATATATTTTATTTTCAGTATTTTGATATAAATAACTCTCCAAGTGAAGAACAAATTAAAGAAATGGCACAAAGAACAAATTTAGCAGAAAAAGTGAGAAGATTTATAATTATTTATTTAAAAAAAAAATAATTATTTTTAAGGTAATAAAGCATTGGTTTCGAAATACTTTATTTAAAGAACGTCAGAGAGACAAGGATTCTCCATATAATTTTAGTATACCTCCACAAATGAGTATAGATTTGGCTACTTATCACAAAACTGGAGAAGCTAAAATTGTTCCATTAATTAAACAAGAGGTGGAAAGAATTATATTTTTTTAATTAAATTAAGAAAATAGATTTTTTTGATATTAAAGTTTTACCACAAAAAAAAAATTAATTATATTTTAATTAATTCTGACGATAACTCCTCCCTTTCCCTAATAATTCACAGCCTAACTCTTTATTTTAATTATTTTCTTTTTACCTCAAAGATTCATTCGTTAATTTAAATTTTATTTAATTTTAAAAATAGAAAGAAGAAAATGAATCAATGGGTGAAGAAGAAAGAAATGATGAAGAAAATTCAAAAATTATAGAAAATTATCAAAATGAAATGAAAGATTATTCTGATCAAGAATTAGATGAACAAGAAATGAGTGAAGATAATAAAGAAGGAAAAGGAGAGGAAGAAGAAGAAGAAAATATTATTTTAGAACAAAAACAAGAAGAACAAAAAATATTAAAGAAAAAGAATAAAAAAACAAAATCTGTGGCTTTAGGAGAAGAAACAAAAATAAATTCAAATGAACAATTTAAAAGTATAGAAACTGTAGCAGCTGATTTATTAGCAAGTATTGGTAGACAACAAATGCAAAATAATTTAATTAATTCTTTGGGTGATGAAGGAAGAATTAATGAAGGAATTGAATTTTGTAAGAAAATTATTTTTTTGAATTAATAAAAATAATTTTTAGAAATTCAAATTAATTTTTATTTTAATAAAAAATATTTTTAAATTAATAATTAATTAATTTATATTTTTTAATTAAATTAATTTATTTATTAAAATAATCATAATCTTCATTTCTCTATATTTAATTTTTATAGCACAAGATACCCAACAATTACTTTCCTCCCCTCTATTAAATGGCACATCTTTAAATTTTGACACAGCTGGACAATTTGCCCAAATGATGTTTTCTTCTGCAGCTGCCGCGGCTGCAGCAGCTGCTGGAATACCTTCATCTTTTTCTTCATTTAATTTATTTAATCCTTTTGTATCAACAGCTTCTACTTCTATTGATTTAAATAATATTTTACAACAACCTACAACAACACAAGAAAGTTTGTTTTTTTGATTATTAAAATACTAATTTCATTATTAATTAAATAATTTAAACTCTTTGGAAATTAAAAATTAAAATAAAATAGGAGAATAATTCTTTTTATTTTTAGTTGATATTATAAATCCATTTATTAATTCTTCTACACAGCAAACAACAACTTCTTCTTCAATTCCTTCTTGTTCTTCATCAACATCAATTAATTCAATTAATCAAATAATTCAACAACAATCAACAAATAATTCAAATACAACAAATATTGTAATGCCTGGTGGAGGTTCTAGCGGTAGAAGGGCAAATAGAACCAGATTTACTGATTTTCAATTGAGAACAATGCAAGAATTTTTTGATAAACAAGCATATCCTAAAGATGATGATTTGGAAATGCTTAGCAAAAAACTTGGTGAATTTTTAAAAATTTAATTGTTTTTATTTAAAAATAAATTACTAATTTCGGTCTTAACCAATTCTATAAATTAATTTATATATCTATTTATTTTAAATATTTCAGGACTTTCTCCACGTGTTATTGTTGTTTGGTTTCAAGTAAAATTTTATATGGTATATTGTGTTAAACATTTTCTCTATTAGAATGCTCGTCAGAAAGCTCGTAAAGTATTGAACAACAGCCTCATTTATTGTCACATCCATCAATTATTGAACAAGTAAAATATGAAAAAATAATTTAAATAAATAATTTAAAAAGGTAACAGAAGGCCGTTTTGCCCGTACTCCTTCTGCTAACTTTCAATGTCGTGTCTGTGGACAAGTATTTCAACGTTATTTAGAATTAATTCAACATCAACAAAGAATTTGTTGTTTATCATCTTCTGTCAAATCAGAAGAACAAAATAATGAAAATATTGGAGATTTTAATGTTTCTGATTTTTTAAATGGAAAAATAACAAAAAATGAAAATAAAGAAGAAAATGGAATTGATGAAGAAAATAAACATTTATTAAATACTTCTATTGAAAATACTTCACAAGAAATGATTTTATTTAATCAATTATTAGCTGCTGCTGGTTGTTCACAAATAAATCAAGTAATTTTATTAAAATTTAAATTTAAAAAAAAATTTTTTAGATGAAAATCGAAGCCCCGCCCACCAACGACTCTAATAATGAAGTCTCCACCCCTTCAGTATCTTCATTAGGGCAATGCCCCCTTTGTGGTTTACAATTTAATTGTAATGATAAACTTGCTAAACATATTTCTGAAAATCATTTTTCTTCTTCAACAACTCCATTTAATTTAAAATTATTTTCTGATAAAAATTTAGAAGAAAATAAACAACAAAATCCATTAGATTTGACTGTTAATAATAATGGTTATAAAACAGAAGAAGATGAAGAATTAGAAGGAGAAGATGAAAGAAGATATTTTCTTTCTAATGACCCTTCACTTTCGCCAACAGAAGGAAATGAGGGATTATTAAATGAATCTTCTTTAGCTGCAGCACTTTCTTTATTTGGAGGGCAAAAACAAATAAATGAAGGAATAAATCAAAGACAAAGACCTCAAAGTCAATCAAATAGTGGAAGTTTTGGGAATAATTCATCAAAACGTTTTAGAACACATTTAACACCTATGCAAGTTTTTGTAAGTTTTTTTATTATTTAAAAGAAAAATTGTTTTTAGTTCCAAAACAATTATTTGTAGATAAATTAATTTTTAAAAATTAAGGTAATGAAATCATTATTTCATGACTACAAAACCCCATCTATGCAAGAATGTGATTCGTTAGGTCGAAGGATTGGATTGACTAAAAGAGTTGTTCAAGTTTGGTTTCAAAATACTAGAGCAAAAGAAAGAAAAACTGGCAGCAGTAGTGGAAGTGCTGGTAAATTATAGAGATTTTTATTAATAGATTTTTGGGAATTGAATTTTGAAATCCAAAAATTCAATTATAACTGATATTACATATAACATTTTCAAAAAAAAATTATTTTTATTAATTAAAAAAATATTTTTAAAGAACCAGAAGAATTAATTCCTTGTTGTGGTTCTTCAATTCATTGTCAACTATGTGATATACCTATTGGAAATAATATAAATAATAATAATTGTCAATTACTTCAAGAACATATTTTTACTGAAAAACATTTAGAAAAAGTTAAAGAAAAATGTTCACAATTAAAAACAACAATTAGAGGTTGTTCTGTTAGTATTGGAGGAGATGAACAACAAAATTCTTCATTTTTGGATGAAAAAAGAGAAGAAGGGGATGATGAAGAAGAAAAAATTAATGAAAATTTTGATTGGAATAATGAAGAGGAAGGAGAAAAAAAATTAAATGAAAGAAATCAATCATCTTCTTTATCACCTGGACAATCATTAAATGCAGCTGCTGCACAATTACCTTATTATGCATTGGCAGCGGCAGCAGCTGCTGGTGGAATGCCAATTAATGGTTAGAGAATTATTTTAAATTAATTATTTATTATAACAATTGTTATTTGATTAAAACAATTATTTGGTTTTTAAATATTTTTTGTTAAACATCCAAATATCCTTTCCTCTAATTTTTAGGTCTACTTCCACCATTACTTTATGACCCACTTTTGTTTGGCACACCAATTTCAGCACTTAAAGTGCCGGAATCTGTTGCACAACAAATAATTACTGATATGTCTTGTGGTAAAGGTCAAAGTCGTTTTACTCAAGATGGATTAGAAATTAATAAATTGGAAGTTAAATTAACAGAAAATTTTGGAATTTTAAGTTCTGTTGATTTGGAGGTATTTTAAAAATAAAATTAAAATATTTAAATTTAAAAAAGGTTGGTTGGGGTTGTCAAAATTGTAATAATGTCTTTCAACAACCTGAATTACTTCAAAATCATTGGAAATTAATTTGCCCGGCAGGGGAGGATGTTGGTGCTTTTAAATTGATACAAACACATTATCAATGTAATCCTTGTCAGAAAAAATTTGGAACACAGGTATTTTATTTGAAAAACGATTTTGATGGAAAAGGAATTAATATAAAGAATAATTTCCCATTTTAAGAGAATTCCTCTTAACTTTAATTTTTTAATATTAAAAAATATTTTAAAAAAAAAAGGATGACTTTTGTGATCATTATCTTTCTGCTGAACACAAAACAAATTGTAAAGCACCTTTAAAAAAAGAAGGCAAATAATTCCTTTTTTGTGGCCAATTCTTGTCTCCTGCAAATAAAAATAAATAAATAGATCTCTTTAAATAAATTTGCTTATTTCTTACCACTTTTTTCATTTTTGTAGTATTATCTTAACTATGAAAAAACTTTTTATTCATTCCCATTAAATTTTTAAATATTTTAGTCCTTTATTTTATAATCACTTTTTGAAGACTCTTTTCCTTCCCAAAAATTCCTCTTAAAAAAGAATTTAAAAAATATTTAAAAATTAAATGTAATCATCAAAATATATTTATTTACTACAACCTTTTTAGAATATTTTTTACCGGTTTTTGCTCTGGTGTTTAGCTTTACTGCATTGAATTTTAATTATTTCTATTATATCCTCATTTTATTTTGCTGTTATTTTTAATATTATTTTAAAATTATTGTCTACACCTAATTTTTTAAAATATATTTTTCTATATTTTTTTCACCACACAATCCTCATTAAAAGTAGGACATTTATATTCTCGTCATTTTTGTTTATTTTCTTATATATTTTTTTTAAATTAATTCAACGATAATTACTTTAAATATTTAAATATATTCCCCCCAATTTGTCACAAATTTTTGTCTTTCGCAAAAAGAAATATTTTTCTTAAACTATTAAAATTTAAATAAATACATTCACTTTTTTCTAAAATAATGCCAAATAAATAAAATGAAATTTAAAATATTTTAAAAATTCTTTAATATAGTCAAAAACCTCTTTTTTATAAATTTAACAACCACCAGAGAATTGGATCTCGCATTTTTTAGCAGAAATAACCTCCTCTCCCCTATTTGGCAAACCCTCTATTTTGTAGACTGTTTCTACTTCGGGGTTAATTAAATAAAAAAAGAGGTTATAGACTTTAAATTAATGTATGTGTTTGTGATATTTTAAATAGAAAATCTTTTTTTATAAAATATTTCATTTCCTTTAATTTTTCTTTTTTTATGTATTTTACAATTCGTTTAAATTAGTAAGTAAAACGAATTGTTGAAAATAACTTTAATTTTCCAATAGCTTTACTTTTTCTCTTTTATAATAACTCGAAATTATTTTTTTGTTTTTTTTAAACATTTTTATTAAAGTGGCAATAAATTGATATTAATAAATAATTTTTTATTTTTAAACTTTTAAAATATAATTTTAAAAATTAATGATTTCCTCACATTTAAAATTATTCCAACTAAATTTTATTGAGAGAGACAACTATATTAATCATATATATTAAAATTAACAAATAAAATTAATTAAAAATTCTTTATCAATTATTAAAAAAACAAGAAAGAAATAAAAATATTATTATTAAATTGTTTATTTTATTATTAAAAAGTACAAGAATATTTATAGTTTAATATGAGAATAGGACGGACCTCGTAATTTTTAATAAAACGTCATAGTATACTCTAGTTAAATATTTGTTTTTTCTTTGCCCTGACTTAATACTTATGTATGGCAAAAAACTTGAAGCAAAATAAAATTATTAATAAAACAATATATATATTTAATTAAAAACAAAAATTATTTATAAAATTAATTTACAATTAAATCCTCTTTGAACAAAGATACAAAATAAGAGCTTTATTTGTATTATTAAAATGGAGGGAATAATTAAAAGTCCTTTGTTATCTTGGCTGTTATTGTTGTTGATAACCACTTCCACTTCCACCAAAACCATCAAATGAATGTTGCCTAAAAAGTAAAGGTAAAGAATTATTATTTGATGATTGTTGTCCTCCATCTAAAGAAGATAAAGAAAGTCTTGGTTGTTGTTGTTGTTGAAGTAATTGTTGTACTTTAACTGCTGCTACAGCTGCAATTGTTGGGTCAATATTAGTAGTATTTAAACAATTTGGAGGTCTAAAAGCACTTGGATAGTCTAATCCAGGTGAAATTAATAAATTTGGAGAAGAACGGCGTAAAGCAGCAGGTAATTGTGCTGCTAAAATTAAAGAAGAATTTAATGAAGAATTTATTCTTTCATTATTAGCACTTATAGCAGCAGAAAATAATTTAGCTAAATGATTATTTAAATTTGTAGATGATGTTGATGGTTGTTGTTGAATTATTGAAGTTGTTGTAATTGATGATGTTGAATGACCAAATATTTGATTTTGATTATTTAATGGTGATGGAGAATAACGAATAAAATTATTTATTTGTTGTTGTTGTTGGGGTGGTGGTGGTAAAGGTGAAAGAGTTGCTGGTACTGTTGGAGGAGGTGGAGGAGGGGAAAGTGATAATTCGTTAATCGGGGGAATTTGAAGTTCGTTGTCTAAATTAGAAGAAGAACCTTCTATTCCTAATAAATGAGTACGCATATGTCTAGTTATCATATCACGACGACTCTGAAAAATAAAAATATTTGTTCAAAAAAATAAGAAAAACTTACAGCAGCATAATTACATTGTGGACAACGGTAAGGTTTTTCTCCAGTATGTGTTCTTTGATGTGTACTTAAATGATCACTTCTAGAAAATACCTGTCCACAAAATTGACAACCATAAGGTTTTAGACCAGTATGTAATCTCATATGTCTTTAAAAAATAATTATTTAATCAAAAGAATATTTTTAATTAATTACCTAGTTAACATATCAGAACGCCCAAAACTTTTTGGACATAATTGACATTTATGAATACGATTGCCTTCATCATTTGCAGAAGCAGAACGATCTCTATGTCTACTAGCTATGTGTTTAGCTAAACGATCATGCATTGAAAAACCCTTCAAATTATCAAAAATAATAATATTTATTTAAATTTAATTTTACTTGTCCACAATGTTCACAAACATGTGTTGCTTCATTTAATGGAATAAGTAAAGGTGCTTGTGGTTGGCTTTGTCTACGACGATTATCTGATATATTTGAATTATTTGTTGTTTCAATTGTTGTTGTATTTGAAGATGATTGTCTTCTAACATTATTTTGGTCATCTTCTTAAATAAATAAATAAATAAAGAATATTTTTTTAATTATTTTACCCATAAAAGGAGATATATTTGTCTTTCCTCCTCCAGATAATTCAGATTCTGATCTACTACGCCTCCATAAAGAAGCAAGCATTGGTCTGATAGGTCCAACTTGTGGACAATCAGCTGTTGGCTGCGGCCAAAGTTGTTCTAATGAATTTTGTGGAATAACATTTGGAACCTTTAGAAATAACTTATTTCAAATTTTAAATTTGAAAAACCTGTAAAAGGTTAGCCTCTTGATGTGCCGGAACTAAAGAATGCCTAATTGCTTCTAATGCAGCAGTCTGTTGTCTAATCCATTCTTCTACTTGTTTACGTCTTCCATTGTCTAACTATATGATTAAAATAATTTAAATTTGTTTTTATTTTTAATAAGATAATTTATTTATAGGAAATAATTTAAAAATGCTTAATTTATAAGAATATACAATATATCCGGATTTTCCTAACCTGCAATTCGGGATTCGTTCATTTTGATAAAATACGGATTTTCTTTATCTTTGTCATTAATCCCCTTATATTAATTAACTTACATCTCCAGGTTGAAATAATTCAGTTAATGTTGGTGATGGAGGTGGTTCTTCAATTGTTGGTTTATTATTATTATTATTTATTTTATTTTCATTATCAATTGTTGTTGTTATTTTTATACAAATATTATTATTATTTATTTTTTGTTCTTCTTTTTCTTTATTTTTTTGTAATAATTGTAATCTTCTTCTTTTTAATCCTGCATGTAAATTTCCTCTATTTGTTATTGTTCCAGTAGGTACAGAAAGTGTAGAATGTCCTGTATCCATTCTCTCATCTTCTTCATCATCTTCAAAATCTCCCCCTCT
>ABLG01001666.1:0-23522 GCA_000172435.1 Meloidogyne hapla
GAAGAAAAATACAAAATAAAAAAATAAAAATACACTTATAAATCGAAAAATTCATCAAAAATACAAAAAATTCTAAAATACAAAAAAATTAAAGTAATTATTTTTAAGGAAGAAGCCCAACTTCGTTTAGAAGACAAAAGAAAATTTAGTAGAAAACAACGTTTATTAAATTTAAGTAAAACAACAAAAACTGTACCTTTTTATTTAAATATAATTCACAATCCATTTCAATTAATTTTATTATTTTCTACAATTATTTATTTTGTAATTCTTTTATTTTCTTTATTTTATGATTTTGAAGAGGAAAATGAAATAATTAATGGATTTAATTTGTAAGTTTTTGTATTTTTTTAAAAATATTGTATAAAATACAAAAATCAGAATTACAATAATATAGGAAAATACAAAAATTTTAAAAATACAAAAATTAAAAAATCAGAATTACAAAAGTAAAAGAAAATACAAAAATTTAAAAAATACAAAAATTTAAAAAATACAAAAATTAAAAAATCAGAATTACAAAAGTACAAGAAAATACAAACTTAGAAAATCAGAATAAAAGTACAAAAGTATAGGAAATACAAAAATTTAAAAAAATACAAAAATTAAAATTCTGAAAAACAAAGAACAGTAAAACAAACTGTAATTACAAAAATTATTTAAATAAAAATACTTTTTATCAGAACAATAAGCAATAAACAACAACAAATAAAACATTTCTTTACTAAACCAATTATTTCTTCAATTATTTCTGTTTTATTAATTCAAATATTATTTTTATTTGGAATTTTTATTCTTTCTAAAATTTTTAATCCTTTTAAATATTTAATTAATAAAAATTCTGAAACTTTAAAAAATACAAATTCATCAAATAAAAAATATTATGAATATTATATAGCACAACGTGGGGGTGTAGAAGTGAAAATATCTGAAAAAGAAATTTTGCCTGGGGATTTAATTAAATTGAAGGCTGGACAAAGGGTGCCTGTTGATTGTAGAATTTTGGTCAGTTAAAATAAAAAAATACAAAATAGAATTTAAAAATACAAAAGTCTATTTAAAAATAAAACATACAAAAGTCAGAATTTATAAATTTAAAAATAAACAAATCAGAATTTAAAATTAAAAATACAATAATCAGTTTAATTTTAATAAATACAAAAATCACAATTTAAATAGAAATCCAAAAATCAGAATTTAAAAATAAAAAACACAAAAATCAGAATTTTTCTTAATTTTTCAGCAAGTTTTGGAAGAACCTTTTATTGTTGACCAAAGTAGCATTTTTCAACAAAATACAATAATAGAATTAATATCAAAAACATCACCTAATCATTTAAATGTTCTCGAAGCAAGGAATATAGTTTTTGCTGGTTTTAAATGTTTAAATGGAGAAGCTTTTGTAATTGTTTTAAGAACTAGAGAGGAAACTGTAAGTATATACAAAAATACAAAAATCAGAATTTTACACTAAAAATACAAAAGTCAGAATTAAAAAATAAAAATACAATCAGAATTTTAAACTAAAAATACAAAACGAATTAAACTTTAAAATTACATACAAAAATCAGAATTTAAAAATAGAAATACAATAGTAGTAATAAAATTAAAAACACAAAAATCAGAATTAAAGTTTAAAAGAAAATACAAAAATCAGAATTTTAGACTAAAATACAAATCTCCAATTTTTATTAATAATCTAATAAATTTATAGCTTCATTCAAAACTTAATTCCAATAATACAACAAAAACTAAAAATATCCCTCCCCCTCCATATTATTTAACATCTACATTAAATAAAGAAAATAAAATAATTAATAATGAAAAAGAAGAGGAATTTAATAAAAATAAAAAACAATTAAAATTATTATTTGGTTGGCCTATTGTTTGTTTAGCTATTTTATGTTCATTAATTGCTTCATTAGCTTTTGGTTATTCTTTGTTTTTGTTGTTGCCGTCTTCTGATAATCAGAATAATAAATGTGAGAATTTGATAAGAATTTTTTAAATATTTAAAAATGTCCAAATTTCAAAACGTCCAAAACCAAAATGTCCAAATTTCAAAACGTCCAAAATCAAAATGTCCAATATTTCGAATTACCCTTAAAGATAATTTTAATACTTATTTATATATTTATAGCCAACTGGTACCAAAACACAATACAATTATTTATTCCCTTTGTTTGTACATTTATTGCTCTACTAATCTCTATCCTTCCCTATGGTTTACCTTTGACATTATTAATTAGACAATGGTATTGTTCTCGTTATCTTGCTTGTGGTAAAGGAGAGAATGGTCCAGAATTTAAATTAATTAAAAAACAACAAAATAATGAATATTTTTTGAATGGAAGGGTGGAAATGTTGGGAAATACTTCGATACTAGTTGTGAGTTCTTGGAAAAAATTTTAATAATTATTTCTTTCGACGGTTAATTATTTGTTATTAAATAAAATTAGCATTCTTAAATAATAAAAGTTAACTCCGGTTATAAAGTCACCTCAAGAGAAAGGTGAAATTTTGATTGGAAAGCCTTCATATGAGAAAGCCCGTATTTTTGACTAATAAATTTTATAAAATTATTTTTAATTTTTAAAAATATTTTTCTTTAACAGATCCACAGTAACTCATTAATAGGAGGAAATCAACCAGTCCTCTCTGACATTTGGATGGCTAGTGATAAAAATAATAGGCATATTCATGCAAAGGTTAGAGAGAGATTGAGGGGAAATTTAAATAAAATTCTAATTTCCAGATTTTCTCAAAATTCCAAACACATTCTTACCAGCCATATGATAAAGAAACTATAGAATTTATAAAAATGGGTGTCTCTGGAATTTTAAAAAATCTACCTTTGGAAAATAATGAAATTACTTTCGATAATAATCAAATAAAGCCGGAATATTCTGCGCTACTTATGGTGAATTTCTAAATATTTTAGCTAAAATTTAGAAAAAAAATATTTTTAAGTATATTAAAGAATTGGGAATATCAATAGAAGAATGCCAAAAAGAAAAAGAAAATATTTTAATTTTAATTGGACCTCCAGAAGAAATTTTTGGACAGTGTTCATTTATTAAAGAAGAAAATAATAAAAATGATAATGAAAATAAAAATAATTTTGTGCCTTTAAAAGAAGAACATTTGACGGAATTTGAAGTAAAAATAAATTTAAAATCAAAGAAAAAAAATATTTAAAAAATTAAGGAACAATTTCTTCGTTTTTGTGTTCAACGAAAACGCTGTTTGGCGCTTGCTGTTGAATCAGAAAAATCAGAAAATTTAAAAAATAAAAATAATTGTTTTATTGGATTATTTGCTTTTGAAGATATTCCTTTAAATATTAAATATTTTAAAAAATTAAATAAATTAATGGAGGAAGGGCCAAATATTATTTTTATTGGAGATGAACACCCAGCTTTTGTACTTTCTAAAGTAATGGAATTAAATGAAAAAAGTTTGGGAAATAATTAAAAATTAAAAAAAAATTTTTTTAAATTAAAGGACAAGTGATTAATAATAAATTTAATAAATATCCTTTAAAGAAGCCTTTTATTATTGGCAATGGAACGGCTAAAATTGAAAATTCTGAAAATATAGAAAATGGGAATAAAAACAAAGAAAATAAGGTAGAAAAACAGTTCCAATTAATTTTTTAAACAACTGTAAATTAACTGTATTTTTAAATTAACTGTATTTTGTTTAAAAGAAGTGTATTGTATTTTTATTGTATTCTGCTATTAATTAATTCTGATTTTTGTGTTTTTTGTTTTAAACTTATTGTTGTGTTTTTGATTTTCAAATTCTGATTTTTGTATTTTGATTTTATTTCTTATTTTTGTAATTGTAATTTTTAATTCTGATCTTTGTATTTTTATTTAATTTTTATTTATTTCAAGGATTCATTCCTCAACCAACTTCAAAGTCAACTTTTCCGACGTCTAAAAAATCAAAAAAATGTTGATTTTGTTTCAACATCTACCACAACATCAATATCTACATCTACAACATTATTTAATTCTAATAGATTGGATAATAAAATAAAAACAATTAATGGAAATATTAATGAACAATTGGATGTTTTTAATGAAGAAAATACAAAATGGCCTATTGATGGTAAAGAAATTAATTTTACAAAATCAGAAATAAAAAAATAAAATACAAAAATATGGAAATAATAATAACAGAATTAAATAGGAAAATACAAAAATAAGAATTATCTATTTTAATTACAAAAATCAGAATTTATAAAAAAATACAAAAGTAGAAATTTAAAATACAAAAATCAGAATTATAGTGACTATTGTATTTAATTACAAAAAACAGAATTTATAAAAAAATACAAAAGTAGAAATTTAAAATACAAAAATCAGAATTATAGTGACTATTGTATTTAATTACAAAAAACAGAATTTATAAAAAAATACAAAAGTAGAAGTTTAAAGTACAAAAATCAGAATTTTTAATTAAAATACAGAAACATTATTTTATTTATTATAAAACTTATTCTTTAATACAGAAATCAGAATTTATATTTAAAAATACAATACACAAAATACAAAAATATTTATAACTACCTAAATCTTTATTAATTAAAAATTCTTTTTAAAGGTGAATCTTTTTCTCAAATGTCTAATAAAGAAATACAACAATTATTTCTTGAACAATTCAAATCAAATAAAAATAATTCTGGTCAAAATAAATTTCCTCTATGCTTTAGCAGACTAAATTGTGAACAAATTACTTTAATTATTAAGGTGATTATTTAAATAAAAAAATATTTTTTATCTAAAATTACAAAAAATACATCTTTTAGGAACTCCAATCAATAGGCCATAAAGTTACTTTTATTGTAGATTTACAAAATTCTATGAATGAAAGTAAGGCTATTAAACAGTCAGATTTTAGTGTTGGAATAATTAATTATTCGAATAAATTTAATTATTCTTATAATTATTTTGATGCTTTAATTAAATGTTTGGAAGATGGTAGTGGATTAGTTAAATTAATTATTGCAATAAAAGAATTTGGAATTGGGATGAAATTAACTTTAATTAGGTGATTTTCTTTTGTATTTTCTTTTGTATTTTTCTGTTTTAATTTCTGATTTTGTTTTTGTGTTTTCTTTTAATTCTGTTTTTATTTACTTTTGTATATTCTTTCAAATTCTGGTTTTATTTATTTTTATTTTTGTACTATTCTCTTTTGTATTTTCTTTTCCTGTGTTTTTATTCTGATTTTTAATTCTTTTGTATTTTTATTATTTGTGTTTTCATTATTTTTGTAAATTTTTTCCTTTTTACAGTATTTTTTTTAATAACATTTTTTATTTTAGATCATTAACGCTTACATCTTCCCAGGCGTCAGCTCTTTTATTACCATTTCTTCTCAGTCTGACATCTGACATTCCACCAATCATTTTACCAATACATGTAATATTTTAATTTAATTTAGTTTAATTTTTAATTTTAGATTGTATTAGTTGCTTTTCTTTTCAAAATTCAATATTCTATTGGATTCGCCTTTACTCCTTTTAACGTAAAAAAATTTTTTTGAATATTTAATTTAAAAAATTTATTTTTAAAGTCAAAATATCACCACCATTCTTTACCTATAATTTATTTTAATTTAATATTGGCTGGTCCATTTTTGGGTTTCTCTTCATTATTTAATTATTGGAATACTTTATATTCCACAAATATTTATTTAGAACCCAATAATGATGTTAAAGAATTTTTTTCTCCATTTTCTTTTAATTCTACAATTTCTTCAACAGTTTTAAAACAACAATATAACCTTAAAGAAGCGTCTACAATTTGGCTTTTAACATTATTAATTAGTCAACATTTACATATTTTTATTTGTATTATTTTTTCTAATGGGGTTTATTGGAATGTTATGAAAAGGTAAGACAAATTTGTTTTTTAATATTTGGTATTAAAAAATAAATTACAAAAATCTGAAATAAAATAAAAATGCAAAAATCAAAATTACAAAAACAAATAAAATCAGAATTACAATAATGTAAAACATAAATACAAAAATCAGAAAACATACCAAAAATACAAAAGAAAAATAATAACTAAAATACAAAAAATCAGCTGAATTACAAAAACAAAAATACAAAAAATCAGAATTAGTATAATTTAATACATAAATACAAAAACATAATTTAAAAATCAGAATTATTATTTTTTAGACTAAAATTCATTAGTCTCTGGATTTGTATTATTTTTAATCAACATTTTATTAATTTTTGTAATAATTTATTTGCCTGGATTACGCAACTTATTTGAATTAACTCCTCCTCCTTCACAAAATCTTTGGTGGACCGTGCCTTTAATTTTTGGAATTGTTTTTGTATTTTTAAATATTGTAGGTTTTTCAAAAAAAATTTTTTTTTAATTTAAAATTTTACAATTAATTCATATAAACAAAACTTTTTTTAAAAGAAATACAAAAATCAGAATTAATTACATTATTAAATCAAAAAATACGATAAAACAGAATTAACGTACAGTAAATAAATTTCTTTAATAGATAATTAAATACAAAAAATACAAATGACAGAATTATTAAATAAAAAATACAAAAATCAGAATATAAATTAACTGAACAATAATTAAAATTGTTTTTCTTTTTTAGCTTTTCCAATTCCTTTTAAATAATAATACCATCAAAAACACAAAATTCTACAATACAATTTTAAGATGGCACAACAAACAATTATATCCGTTACGAAAAGGGGAGAATATTTTAAATTAATATTTTTAAAATTTAAAAAAAAAAGTTGAAATTCAAAAATGATTTACCCTTAAATAATTATTTAGTTTGATCTCATTTTTGTGTAGATAATTAAATTTATATACAGGATTGCTGCCAATCGAAAAAAAATTCTAATTAAATTAAGATATTAAAATAAAAAATGATTTTTATTTTTTTTAAATATTAAATATTCCTACAGTAATCCTGCTAATTTTAAAAAACTCTTGCCTTAACCATAGCTAATTCACATTAATTTATGTACAATTTATTTTTAAAATTTAAAATTTATTATTGACTTAATTTTCAAAGCCGTGTACATTATTTTTTATTAAAAAATATTTTTTAATTAAAAAAAATTATTTTTCTCTATTTTTTAATTCATACAAGATCTAGCTTCATTTTCAAAAACAATTTGCATATTAATAGTTCCAATATTAAAAAATTTGGAAGGGACAGCTCCATTAGTTACATAAGAATCAGGAATGTTAAAAGTTACTTTTCGTTGACAGGGCATTATTCCTGCAAAATAAATAATGAAAATAAACTTGAAAACAAAATAAAAAAATCAGACAAATAAAATGAACTTAATTTAAAAAATACAAAAATCAGAAAAATAAACCTTAATTTAAATGAGAAAATACAAACTTGAATTAAATCAGAAAAATACAAACTTGAATAAAATCAGAAAATAAAGTTAAAGTAAAACAGAATTAAAAATACAAAAATCAGAAAAATAAACCTTAATTTAAATGAGAAAATACAAACTTGAATTAAATCAGAAAAATACAAACTTGAATAAAATCAGAAAATAAAGTTAAAGTAAAACAGAATTAAAAATACAAAAATCAGAAAAATAAACTTGAAATTAAAACAAAATAATTACCGTCATCGCAATCATGAAAAATTCTCAATTGTACGTCAATTGTTGTTAATTCCGTTGTTTTTCCGCTTAACTGAAACCTACCGCGCGAGTCTGTTTTGGTTGTTGCCATTAAATCTGTAGCACTTTTACAAATTTTAAAATAATTTTTAATTTAATGTTTTACCATCAAGGTCAGGTCCTAAAGGATTAAATAAAAAATTTAATTTAATTTAAATTAAATTCAGAAATACCTCTATCATGGTCATACAATTTTATCTTAATTTTGCTTTTTATCAATTTTAATTTTAATAATTTTTTAAATAATCTTTATATTTTACCTTTGTATCGGCTAATGGTTTGTCTGGATTAATTTTAAAAGGAAATATAAATTTTTAAATTAAATATATTCACCTCCACACATTAATATTCCCCTTACACCTGCGGATTGCGTACGAAAGCATTCACAAAAGTTTGTTATAAATAACAGAATAACAAAGGAAAGAAATAAAATTAAAGGCGATAATAGAGGATAGACCGCCATGAAATTTTAAACTTTAAAATTAACTTAAAATCAGAAAAAAAATTATTAAAACTTGAAATTAAATCAGAAAATAAACTTGGAATTAAAAGTGAGCCTAAAAACCAGGAAATAAACTTTAAAATAAACCAGAATTAGAAAAATAAACTTGGACCTATTGTAATTTTGTAAGTACTATTGTAAAACTTTAATTAAAAAATACAAATAAACTTAAAAATTAGAAAATAAACTTGGAATTAAAAATACAGTAGAATTAATCGTTTATTTTTTGATAGAAAACGCTTAAAAATACACAATTAAATTCAAGTTTTATTTCTAAATTTGTTTAAAACTTTTTGGTATTGTTGTAACAATTTAAAAGGTAAGCAATACAAAAGAAGGGAAACAATCGCAAAGGCTGCCAGCAACAATTAATCATCGCCAAAATTTTATTTTTTTTATTTTTCAATCAATTCATTTAACTTATCTGATATTTTCTATTTGCACTATTTTGTGCGCGGAATTTTATAATAAAAATAATTAAAATAAAATTTTATTCATTTAAATAGAAAATACAAAAAAAAGTTTTACAAAAGGCAAAAGAAAGGTAAAATATATCGCCGAGCTAATAAATATAGAAATACAAAAATTATAACTGTAAATATTAAAATCAGAATTAAACACAACCCATACAAAGAAATAAAATACAAAAAAATCAGAATTACAAAATTAAAAGAAAATACAAAAAAAAATCAGAATTACAAATTAAAAAGAAAATACAAAAGTAAAAGAAAATACAAATTAAAAGAAACTAAAATACAAAAACCAGAATTTAAAATACAGACAATTAAAAGTTAAAAACAAAAACACATACAAAAACAGAATAAATCAGAATTAAACAAGACAGAATTAAATCAGAATTACAATACAAACTAAAAATATAAAATAAAAGAAATACAAAAGCAGAAATTAAAGTTCACAATTAAACAAAAATACAAAAATCGAAACTAATAAATATTAAGTCGGCGATATATAAATCAGAAAAAACAAAAAATACATGAAAGAAAATGACCAGAATTTTGTATTATAAAATATAGAATTTTGCTTAATATAACAATATGCGTATATAAATACATAAAAATATATTTATTTAATTATAGGAATTTAATGATAAATTTTTTTTTTATAAATTTTTATTTAAATAAATCTAGCCGTGTAAAATTTCTCGATTATTTTTTTAAAGGCTTGAAAGAAGAAAAATGCGTTAGAAGGTAAAAAATAAAATTTTTCAAGAATAAAATTGGAAAGAAAAAATTTAAAAAATTATTAAAATTAATTTTTAAATAAAATATTGGGCTATTTTAGTAATTTTAAAAATAATTTTTGGGTTTTCTAAAAATATAAAAAATTGTTCTACTAATTAATAAATGCTAAAAAAAATATTTGTGGCATATTAAAAAATTAAAATGAATCTAAATAAAATGCTTATCTGACAAAGAGGAATTTTTTAGAAATTTTTTTAATTTTTTTTTAAATTTATGGCAAAGGCAAAATTCATCAGTGTCAGAAAGCCAAAAAAAAATAAAAAAATTGAAGTAGAAATTTAATTAATTTGATAAGTAATTTTTTAAATAAAAATATTTTTAAGTAATTTTAATAATTTTGCGTAAATATTTATGGAGAGAAAAATGAACAAAAAAAAATTTGGGCAAATAATAAGTAGAACAAAAAAGATAAAGCAGAGGGCAAAACAATATATTTATTTATAATTTTATTTAAAAATAAAATTTTCAGAGGCAGTTCTATTAAAAAAATTTTTTTTTAATTTTTTTAGTTCCGAGAAAATAAATATTTTTTTTAAATATTCTTATAAATAGAACCGCCGGTGAGTACGTATGTGTTAATATAAATATTATATGGCAATTTTTTTATCAGAGGAGAAATATGATTTTTTGGCTTAAATAAAAGGAAATGTTTTAATGTCGAAAAAAAAAATTTTAAGGCTTCCCATTTAAGAATATTTTATTAAAAGGTCCAAAAATAACCATAAATTTAAGCCAAAAAATTTAAATATTTTTTTATAAATTTTTAGATTTTCTAAAAAAATTTTTTAACCAAAAATCTTTAAATAAATGGGCGGATTGAGGGAAAAAACAAATCTGTATTTATTTTCAATTTTGTGTAGTTTGACGAGCATTTTTAGACGAAAAAATTCAAAGAAGGGGTTGAAAGAATAAATTTTATTTAGTTTTTTGTGACAAAAATTCTCAGATTTTTTGTTGTTTTTTTAAATTTATTTTGTATTCCAATCACTGGGTGGATCACCAACATCAACAATTAAATGATAATAAAGTGGGCGAATATCTACCTTTAAAAATTGAAAAAAAAATTTTTTTTTAATAAATAAATACATAAATTTAAATGAATTAATTTTTTAAATTAATTTATTTAGAAAATCCCAAATTCAAAAAACAACCCAAAAATTATTTAAAATTCCAGTATTTTAATAAAAAATTCAAAAAATTTAAAAATCAGGGCCTTCAAAAATAGAAGAAAAATCATTTTTGAAGTTTAAAAAAATTTAAAAATCAGGGCCTCAAAAATAAGAAGAAAAATCATTTTTGAAGTTTAAAAGAATTTCTAAAAAAAATTTTTCAAAGTTTTCTAAAAAAAATTAAAATTCTAATAAAAAAACCCTTTATAATTCTCCCATTTTCCCTTCTTCATTTATTTCCATCCAGTTGCCCATTCGTTTTTTCAGCTTTCTTCCAAATAAATTATATTCTTAAATTTTAAAAATATAAATTAACACAATATTTATTTTATAAAAATTCATCTCAAATATTTTTTTAAAAATTTCAAAAAAAAATTAAAAAAAAAAAACAAACACAACGTTTAGGCTGAACCCGTTTCCTTTTAACATGTTTGAGCATTGAAAAGCGAACATAATCGCTGTTTGGCCTTCCTATTGTAAAATTGTTTGATAATATTCTTTTACCTGAAAAATAAAAAAAATAAAATTTTCAAAAAAAACCCAAACCCATATCATCATCTTCACCTCCCCATGCCCAATAACTATTAGAAAAGCCATTTACCCGTAAATAATCGTTTATATTTATAGCCTAAAATTTAATAAAATATTTTTAGAAATTAATTAAAAAAATTAATTTCTGAAAATATACCAGTGCACCGCCAACAATTTCTTTGTACCACAACCTTTAAAAAATAAAAAAAAAATTTTTAAATTTTGTCCAAGCAGTACAGGTACTCGACTAAAACCGAAAAACCGAAAAATGGGAGTCCAAAACAGGACTAAACGAAAACCTGAGTTAAATAAACGCTTTGGACAACTCTAATATTTAAAAAAAAAAATATTTTTTTTGGCAAAAATAAACAAGAAATCAGTAGGTTCAGAAAATGAGTGCTTTTTTTAAATTCCTCCCCAAAACTAATTTGAATAAAAACCAAACTCTAAAAATAGAGATCCGAGCCCAAAAACGGAGTAAATGAAAACAGGGGTGCTTAAATAACCGCTTTGGATAGCTCAAGAATTTAAAAAAAAAATTTAAAATTTACTGATATCCCAGCGAAGAAACAAATGCTCCCAAATGTCTCGGTTGATTAATTATTGGACATTCATAAGGTGTTCTATCATCTTGTGGGAACATATCAACATCATGAAAAACAACACAATTTACATTTAATTTTTGTTGTGCAAATAAAAAGGCAGCGTTCATAATTCTTCCTTTATTGAAAAGATTGTCACCATTCTTTAAATTAAAAAAAAAAGGAAAATTAAATAATAAAAGAATTAAAATTAAAAACTTTTTTAAATAGGGGGATTAGTCAGAAAATAACCCAAAAAGGACCCGAATTTTAATTAAAAATAAAAATTTTTTTTAATTTTGAGGGAGAAATTTAAAAAATTAAAGAAAAAAATAGAAAAAAATAAAAAAGAAATTCAATGGAATGAGGAAGTTAGTCTCAAAAACAAAGGAGTCAAATCAAAAATTATAGGAAGAAATTATAAAAGAAAAGAAAACCTGTTCAGTAACAATAAAACGAAAATCGAGAAATTGCCTTTTAAGTAGAGGTATTAAGAAATCCAATAAACGGACCAAATGACTTTTTCTATCTCGATAAGGAATTATAACAGCCATCTGAAAAATATAAATAAAATTAATTAAATGACAAAATAAGAATTAAAACTAATTTAAATTAATTTTTAAAATTTAATTTTATTTCGCTGATGTTTTAGCGGACTATTTTTTTTAATATGAAGGCGGATATCACAAATTTTAATCAATAAAAAAATATTTCATGTGAGTAATTATCAAAGGGAAACGAAAAATAAGGAAACTAACAAGAGACCTACTGATAGCTCCTTTGTAAGACAAATAAGGAAAAAATCCGCAAAAAATGTCCGCAAAAATAACAAATTTATCTAACAGAAAACCCCAAAAAAATTTTTAAATTAAAGAAAAACCTTATGCCTCGGTGTACAATTCAAAGGTTTCCAACTTCCACCAGGATCGAGATCAGTATTTGCATTAGCAACCTCCCATTCTTCCAATTCTTCTATTAAAAGGGTTGCTTGTCCAATTCTGCCTTTTAAATAATTATTGTTCTCTAATTCAGGGCAATATTCTGATTGTGATGGAGAATGCTCCAATTGCTGCAAATAAATTAAAAAATGAAAAGAAAATACAAAAATATTAGAATTTAAATTAAAAAATCAAAAGAATTTATTTGTTAAATCGGAAATGCTTTTTTCAAAAAAATCTGAATATTTTAAATAAGAGATTGGGCTGGACCTTGGCCTGGGGTTTTCATGTACCCAGAGAGGCCCAGGCATTTTTTGACTTTCCTGGGTTTTTCCTGGACTGACTCCAGAAAGGCCCAAACTCCAGACCAGGTCAATGGATTCGAAAGTTAGTTGTGGTCCGGACTAGGATTGCCCCCCGTCCCCGTTTACCCGCGGGGAAACGGGGACGGGAAGGCCATCCCCGTTTTACCCTATTACCTCCCCGTTTGAAACAGTTCCCCGTTCACCCGTTTTGGCCTCCCCGACCCGCGGGTAACAACCCTAATCCGGACCCAGACTCTCCGAATTTGTATTTTAAATCAGAAATGTATTTTTTCCACAGAATTCTTAATTTTTGTATTTTATCAATAATTCCGATTAAATATTAAAACCTCATGTTGTAGTTGTGACCCTGTCACTTCTTCTGATTTAATTGAACCCATTAAAATAGATTTTGACGCTGCTGTTTCCAATAATAAATTATCCAATTTATTGCTGTTGTTTTCTTCTGTTAAATCAATAATTGGTCGTTCGTCTATAGAAATCATTGGATTTTCATGCCTTAAAAATAATAATTTAATTTTTAAATAAATTAAAATTAATTTTATTTAATTAAATAAAAAATAAATTTTTGAGAATTTTAAAATTTGAGGACACAGGGTATTCTTGGCAATATTCTTGTGTAAATTTTAGAAATCCAAAAATATTTTTTTAATTAGAAAATTAAGTAAAAAATTTAAAAAAAATCCTCAAAACAAAGATAATCAGAAAATGAACTAAAAAATATTATTTTTTAAATTTTCCGCAAAAGTCCGTAAAAAGTTAAAAAAAAAACGTGCGGATTCTTTTTAAAAAATTTTACTTAAAAAATTTTAAATAAATTTTTTAAAATTTTAAATAAAATAAATTAAATAAATTTAAACCTTTTTAACTCATCAAATGTTCTCCTTTCATTTTTATCTTTCCACCTATCATTAGACAGTAAAGATCGATATTGTGTTGAAGGAGAAATTAATAAAGGATTTCTCCTAAAAAATTAAAAAAAAATATTTAATTAAAAAAAACCATTCTGAAGGAAAAGTAAAATTCCATAAAACCAAATAAACTAAAGATGAAACAACTGAAAGTAAAATAATTCTGCGTAAACAAACTGCAAGTGAGCAAATGGAAAATATTGATGTTCTCATAAATTAAATTAAAAATATATTTTTACAAAAATCTGAAAAAGTTTTAAAAATTAAATAAAAGAAATAATGAGACTGAAAAGGAGAATGATTGAAAAAAAAATAAAAAAAAAATTTTTTTTTAAAGTTTGTCCGCAAATTTTTAGCGGATAGTCCGCAAATGTCTGAAAATGCTAATTTCTTTAAATAAAAAAATTTTTTAAGGAAATGGTTAAATTTCAGGGAAAATTATAATAATAATAAAGGTATAGAAAAAATTAGTGGAGGAAAATCTAATTGATAATAGGCCAAAAAAATTTTAAAAAAATTTAAAAAAAAAATAGAAAATTATTTTAAAGGTTCATAAATCATTTAAAAAATATTTTTTTAATTATCAAATAAATGAGAAATATTAAAAAAAATAGTAATTAAAAATATTAAAAAATAAATTGTTGAGATTATTAAAAAGATTTTTTATTTAAATAAATTGACAAAAACGCGAGGACGGATTAAATAAATATAATAGGAAAAAGATTAAAAAGAATACAAATGTTTATAACAAAAAAAAATAAAATAATTAGAAAAAATAATTTTTTTTTTTACTATTTTTATATTTTTGGGGACAGAAGACAGAAAGAAAAAAAATAAAAATAATTAGAGGGTTAGGGATAAGTGCTTCCGTTTTTTAAAATTTTATCTCGCCCAAATATGCTGGCAATTGATCAAGAAAATTGATCCCTGAAGAATTTAAAATTGGAGCGAAACTGAAAATACGGTTCTGTGCCTAGCGGTTCCAGGACCATTAGAAATAAATGTTTGAAAATTTTTTTTGGCAATTAAAGGATTTTTAAAAAAAATTTCGAAAAATAAAATAATTTTAAAATAAATAAATTAATTAATCATTATTTTTTATTTTCCCTAAATATTGTTTAAGAATTGGTGGAATAAATGGAAAAGAATTTTAATTAAAAATTCAAAAAGAATAGGACAGCTGCGGGTAAAGAAAGCTAGTTAACAACAACAAAAATAAAGATGAAAATGTTTTTGCCAGATGAATGGGTAAAAGAAATGGAGTGAAGAATTTAAAAAAAAAAATAATTTTTTTAATTTTGCGGACTGTCCGCAAAAAATTTAAAAACATTAAAAAAATTCAAAATTTTTTTAGAAATTCTTCATAGGTTTATTTAATTTTAAAAAAAATTTTTAGAGCCAAAAATTAATTAAAAATAAATTTCTCAATTTTAGAGGGTATTTGAAATAAATTTTGATTAAATTGAAATTAAAACCTGAAATAAAATAAATTAAAAGAAAATAATAGAAAAATAGTGATAAAAAATTGAAAAATGAAAAGAATAAAAATTTTGAAAGGGTTGCGTATTTATTGAAGAAAAATAAAAAAATAAAAATGACGAATATTGTTTTTTAAAAAAAAATAAAAAATATAAAAAATATTGACCAATAAAATAATTGTAAAAAAATAATAATTTTTGTGATGATAGTAAGAGAAAGGGCAAAACCGGTGTAATTATTCGGGAAAAAAATTAGAAAAAAACATTAGAAGAGGAAATTAAGAGAAAAAGAATTATTATTTTCTCTTCATTTCGCTTTTCTAATAATTTTTATTTTTGTGATTTACGAGCTTACCGCGCGTGTAAAAAATACACAAGTTTGAATTTAAATTTTTTTTTTAAAGTTTTTGTCTGGAAAATGAAAAAAAAACACAAAAGAACAATAAAATGATAAAAACAAAGGATATTTTAATTAAAAAAGATAAAAAGATTAATTAAAAAAGTAGTTAAAAGTTAAAGATGTTTAATAAAAATAACACGAGTTAATGTAGAGAAGAGAAATAAAAAGAGAGAAAGATACAAGGGAAGAGAAAAAAAGAAAAAGAAAAGAAAAAGAAAGGAAATAAAGAAGAGAAATAAATAAATGAATAAATTGTCTAAAAAACATTTTGCCAAAAAATTAATTTTTGTTAAATTTTTAAAAGTATTTATTTTCTTCTTTCGTTTTTTTTTTTACTTTTTTTGGGATTTTAGGATTTTTCAAACTTTTTTTTAAATTTTAATTTTTTAGACAAATTTATTTAATTAAGATATGCATTTTACTGATGTGCTTGGTTTAAGACGAATATTTTATGCAAGTTATGATCCTTTCCGTATAATTCCAAAACCTTCAATATGGCCAAAACGAGAACGTCTTAAACGTTTTACTGCGGTTTATATTTTATTATTATTTCTATTTTTTGAAAGAACATCCAAGTTATGTCTGCATCTCATTAAAATACAATTTGCGGACAAAACTTGCGGATTTTTCTCGAATAAACTAAAAAATTTTCTATTTTAGTGGCAATACGGACAAGATTTAAAGACTGTCAAACAAGGATCACGAAAGCTTCATAAAATTTTTATTTATATGGATATGCAAAGACAAGATGCGCCGAAATTGGAAAGACACGTTTGTTTGAATTTTATGTTTATATTTAATAGTATTGGCCGGTATCGGGATCCCGACTCAAAATCTGTATAGGATTTGAGTATGGTGCTACCGATACCGACTCGGGATTGAAAAAAATCGAGATCGGGATTCTCCATTTTTACAAAGATTAGTTTTAGAAGCTTTCAATTAGAAGCTTCAAAAATTAAAAAATTTCGAAAATCTCAAAAATAATTTTCATTTTTCAAGTATAACCAACAAAGGTTAAGAGCAGCATTAGAAGAGCACAATGTGGATGATGAAGTATTTAAATCAATGCTAGAAAAAGCCCATATACTTTTGGACGAAAGAATGCTTGCTCAATTGGCAGTTTATGAACCAAAAAGTTTTAAGGTTTTTTGATAATTTTGGGAGGGGAGGGGGGGGGTTTTAAAGCTGGAATTTTTAATTTTTTTTTTGAGTAATCCATTGGGAAAAACAATAATACCTAAATTTAAATTTTATTGTCAAAATCTAAAAAAATGTCAAAATCTCATGACGGTCACAAGACTCTCATTTTTAATTTTTTGCGAACTGTCCGCAAAATTAATTTTTCCCTATTTTGAGTTTTACATATTTATATCAAAAAAAATTTCTATTTTCCAGTCATTAATTGATTTAACACAAAAAATGGCTTTGGACGACGGAATTGAAATTGTGACAAAAGCAGAAGATTTGGAACATGTTCAGACTGAAGCTAGCCTTTTTGGACAGCCCTTCCCTGCTGCTAAAATTTATCCTAGCGGACCAAAAGAAAATCATATGGAATTTCCAAGGAAGCTTAAAGTTGAAGAATTTTGATATATTAGAGTATGAAATTTTTTTTATTTTTGGTCATTAGAGTCTTGAATTGTTTTTTTTTGTTTTTGACCGTTTTTTGACTCAAAAATTATTAAATATTTATTTTGAACTAATTTGATTCGAACTTTGACGAATGTCTTATTCAAGCTTTTGAGTCTTACACTTTAATGTCATACTTTTGGTACTCAAGTGTCACAATTTTTAGAAATTTATTTTTTCAGATTTTTAAATGTCTAATCAACTTAATTTTGCTGCCAAAAGAAGGGGAAGAAGTGTTATAACTTTAGAAACAAATCGGCGCTTCTCAAGGAAGAATCTTTTTAAAAGTATTTCCTCTCAGTAAATATTAACCCCGAATAAAAAAAAATTTTCAAAACAAAAAATTCATTCCACACATAAAAACTACAAAAAAATCTTTCAAAAAAATCGTGGAGGAGGAAAACGTTGAAAACCTGGAGGGCGTTGTTGTAATTGTTGTGCTTGTTTCATAGAATGTAGACTTGGTTGTTGAGGGTAAAAATAACCTCCTCCTCTAGGTCTAAATTGTTGTGGAGGAATTGTTTGGTGATAAAGTTGTTGAGGTGGACGTTGTTGAATTAAATGATTTTGTTGTTGTAAATAATTAAAATGTTGAGGAGGACCTCCACCACTTGTTTGTTCGTTGATATATTGTTGTTGTTGATCTTCCTCTTCTTCTTGATCATATTCGTCAAATGTATCTTGGCCTCCACCGGGACGGGCAACTGAAAAAAAATTTTTTTTTTAATTTTTATTTTTTAAAAGGCACGGGGTCGGAGTCTTAAGGACTGTGGAACCCAATCGATTTGATCTCCTAATTCAAAAGAAAAAGGTTAGATTATCGGGGCAAAACAACTGGACGAAAATGAATTATATGAACTTGAAAGAGAAAATACCAAAATCCCTAGGGAAGCCCACTAAAATCCTAGATATTTATCTCTAAAATCTAAAAAAAAAAAAACAAAAAAATCTAAAAGCTGAGAGAAATTTCTACAAGATATCCCAAAAAATATTTTTAATAAAAAAATTTATTTGAAAAAAACCAACCCATCCACATTCTCTCAAATTGTCGTTGATTTCTCTTTGGTTGTTGTCTACCACCAAATTGTCCTTGTTTTTTATTTTGATCAAAAGAGGAAGAATTTGTAGGGCCTCCAAGTCCAGGGAGTGAAGTAAGGATTGTACCAAAATCTTTATTCATTTCTCGACGCATTGGTTCATCAATTCCCAAGCCTTTAACAAATTAGAAAATAAATTTTGAGGAATATATTTTACAGGGGAAATAAATTTTAAAATAATTTTTTTGAAAAAATTTTTTCTAGGCTCCTACCAAATAAAAAACAGTTTTATAAAAAATTGCACTAGAAAATATTTATTTAAAATCATTTTCCACCGGTGGGATTCGAACCCGGGTCATTTTCACTTCAAAACAGACACCTATCCCACTACACCAAAATTCCAATGAAATTAAATAAGCCATTAAAAACCTGGAATTTGCGGAGCACTCAAATCTTCATCAGTAGTAATTGGAACAGGTTCTCTTTCATCATCAAAATTATGAACAGAAGAGGAGCTGAACAAACCACCAACCTTTTTAATTAAAAAAATTAATAAATTAAAATTCTATAATAAAACCGTCGTCATTCCAAAAACATCCTCTTGCGTGTCTCCTGGACGATTACGAGACCAAAATTTTGTGTTATTGTCGTTAGATCCTTAAAATGAGGTGTTTTATCAAAAAACTGCAAAAGTAAGTTTTTTTCAGTATCAGGAAAGGAATTTTCAGAGGACGTGGTTCCTTCTTCAAGTAAGTCCTTAAATTCCTCACTCTAGGCAATTCCGTTGTCTCCTATACCTTTAGTTTTCATATTTCAGTCCTTGGAACCTCCATCCACTATAAATTCCAATCCCAGTAACATGGGACTCTCCCAAGGCTTAGAAGAAAAAATAAAAATCCCCCTGTAAAACCCCTTAAAAAATTTACCAGTCGCCAAAATATGTCCTAAAGGATGCCACTCCAATGTCCAAATAGCCATATCATGTGCCTGCTCCAACAAAGCCAATTCTTTATCATTATTTACCAACCAATAACCAAGAGCACCATCACCCCCTCCACTGACAAATAAACCTTCATGAACGGGATGCCAAGCGAGGGCTTAAGAAAAATGTGGAAAATAAAATTTTTTAAATTAAAAAAAAACCTGTAACTTCTTTTTTATGTCCTCTAAAGGTTTGCACTTCTTTCATCATTCGAACATCATAAAGTTTTATTACGTGGTCTCTTGAACCGGTTAATAGCCAATTACCATTTTTATTCCATTGAACAGCCATAACAGAGTTTTTGTGATCATGCCTAAAAATAAAAAATTTTTAGAAGGTCAGAAAAATTAAAAAAATTTTCTTGAAGGCTATAAAAACTTAAAAAATAAAATTATACAGGAGAAAAGTTTGAAAAAAAAATTTAACACAATGGGGTTCGAACTCGGGTAGTTACAGAAAAAAGTCAAAGAGAGATACCACTACACCAAGGAAAATTTTTCGAAATTTGAGAAAATTTTTCGAAACGCAAAAATACAAAAATAAAAAACACGTATTTTAATTTAATAAATTAAAAAAAATAAAATTTTTCTAAAACTAACAAAGTCGCCAAACACTGCCCAGTCTTTGCATCCCATAATTTCACCGGTTGTTGTGAGTCTCTCGATCCAGTTGCAATTAAAGCTTTTGTAGGATGCCAATCAACTGAACGAACATCAGCACCATGCCCTCTTAGAACTCTTTCTTCATTGCATCTGGCAAAGTCCCAAACTCGTGCAGTTGCATCATCAGAGCCAGTAACTAATTTCACATCGGTGGGACAAAAACTGTAAGAAACAACAAAAGGTAAATTTTGATAAAAATAAATGGAAATAAAAACCATTTTAAATTTAAATTAAAAAGTAAAGTAGGCAATCCTTAAAAATGGGGTATTTTTAATTATCACAAAAATTACATAAATCAATAACTACCCTATGGACAAAGAGACGAGAACTTTCTAGGGAGGGGTATGGGGCTAGAGATAAGGAAATCATGAAGATCGAGGTGAAAGAAATACGTTAAAATCAAAGCAAAAAGTTTAACTTTGAACAAAGAAAAAGATTTAAAACAATTGGATCGAACCTGGGTAGTCACTGAGGAAAAAGCTAAAAATATACCACTGAACCATGGAAGCCACCATCAAATTAATAATTAAATGGAAGCATAAATTAAAAATAAATGGGCAAAAAATGACGAAAAATGGGAAACAGAAATATTTTTTCAAATAAAAAAATATTAAATGAATGAAATGATAAATTCCTAAAATTAAAAAATAATAAAAATTCCATTTTTAAGGATTGCCAAAGATTTATTAATTGTTGAAGATTTTAATTAGAAATTTAAACTTTATTTATGAAATAAATTCTTAAATATTTAAATATTAATTTTTTACCAATAAAATGAAAAATTATTATACCAAAAAAAATAAAAAAAAATTAATTTTATTTTCAATTTAATTTTTAAATTTTTTGATAATTTCGCTTATTTGACTTTTACACAAATAAACAATTTTTTATTTCAAAAATTAAACAAGATACTGAATTTTGTTAGCTTCTTCGATTTTTACCCAATTTTTTAACTTAATTCTTACAAAATAAAGATTAATGAAAAAGGACAATTCATCCCAAAATACCAAAAATTTTAATTTAAAGAGATCAATTTAAATTTCGATTTTATTTAATATTTTTTTAAATTAAATTTAACCATACCCAACCATGTAAACATTAAATTTAAAAATTTTAATTTTTAAAGTTTAAACCTAAAAAGAGGTCAGTTTTAACCTCTACTTAAAAAAGAAAGTTACTTCAACATTTAATATTTACCGCAATCAAGGCAAAAATAAAAGAGAAGTTTTTTTAGAGAAGAGTGTGTGAATGTTTGTTTATTATCAACAAAATTTTTTTATTGCTGACAAAAATTTTTTTGAAAGTTGAGAGAAGAGATAGAACCTTAATGAACGTATTGGCTCGTCCTTGTGTGCTTGAAACATGTGAACATTGTTGAAATTTGGCTGCCAATATTTAACAAAACCATCGTGATCAGCAGAAGCAAGCCATTGATCATTATGTGACCATTTCATTGCACGAATTGCAACATCGTGAGCCTTTAAAAATAAATTTAGAAAGTAATAAAAATGAAAGAAAATAAGTCAAAAATTGGTAATTTATGTTTAAAAATTTTTAAAAAATTAAAAAGGGGTCGAACCGAAAAGGGGTCGAAACTAGCCCGTTCAACCGTTTAACAGGCACCTAAACGCACCACAAAACCCATTAATTTAAATATGCTTGTAGAAGATGCCACGCAAAACTCAAAATTCGGAAACGGATCTTTTTGAAACAGGAAATCTTAAAAATAGTTTCCACGTAGAAAACGATTCTTTAACAGACAAGAGACGAAAAAATGCAGAAATATTAAGAAAACCTGTAATATCGTCTCAAAATTAAAAGCAGTTCCATTCCATAAAGTAAATTCTCCAGACGAAGCGCCAGTTATTAAACGTTTTCCTTCTGGTGTCCAACAAAGAGAATAAACTGGACATTTAACTTTATTCATTGCAGAGCGTACAAATTTAGTTAAGACACAATCAACAGGAATATCTGGCATTGAAGCTGGAGGAAGAACATAATTTTGATAGAGAATATCCGGTTGAGTAACTGTTCGATTAAAACGAGAATGTTGCCATAAACGGCCCTTAAAAGTTGTTTTGTAAAAAGAAAAGATTAGAAATTATTAAAGAGAAAACAAAAAGGCCAAAACCCTATGAAGCGTTAAAAAGTGAAATTGAATCGATAAATTTGTTTAAATGGGAAATCTTAGATTTGTTTAAATGGAAAAACGGAAAAATCTTAATTATGGGAACGAATGCATAGAGATCAATAAAAAACAGGCGTCATAATGAAACGAGGACCTTCACGAGTCAGGACAGGGCCGAAGAAAACTCAAAAATAAGGTAGTAGTCCTAGCAATTAAAAACAACCAGGACATTAAGGAACCCGCGTAAACAACAGTCCGATATCAGTTGACTCTTACAAAATTTAAGACTAAAAACTGTAAAAATAAACCTCAACATGATTAAGCACATTCGCAACATAGTCAATGTGTTTTCTGACATTCGCAACATTTTTTCTTAATCTTCTACCAGGTCCTTCAGGTATATCATCAATTGGTCGATTCTAAAAAATAAGAAAATAAACTCGTCCATTGACTTTTCAAAATATTAAAACCGTTGGAGTTTTAAACCGAAATCCTTGTTTAGAATGTGTAGATGGTTGTGTAGAAGAAAAATCAAATTTTAAAGGTGACTCATTAGCCAATTCTTGAGGGTCTATTGATTTTATCACAGGGCTAGATTCAGAGCTTTGTAGAGCTTAAATTTGAAGAGAATCTTATTAATATTTAAGATTAAAAAACCTTCCATTGAAGTTGAAGCACGTTGTTGAAATACTTGTTGTTGCATATGTGGAGTTGGAACCGTAGCAATCATATCAAATAGGTTAAAATTTGCACTTAAAAGAAATAAACGCGGAATATGTATTAACTAAAATTTAAAAATGAAGAGGAAATAGGGGAGATGGCATAATTCGACAAATGTCTATTAAGCGATTCATAAGATATAGCGGTTGCTCATGGCTCATGCATGAATTTACGATGAACGAAGAAAAACGGGTAGGGGACGATTCAGTATCGCCGTTTCAGTATCGCCGGTTCAGTATCGCCGTTTCAGTATCCGCCGTTTCAGTATACGCCCATAACTCTGTTGATTTTCAACCGATCCGAATAATTCTTTTATCATTCGAAAGGTCTCGAATTGGGGATTCTTTTTCTTAATTGGATCGACTTGATCCGAACATTCTACAAAAAGTTATAACCGAATAACTGACTTTTTCTGCCAGTAACATTGCAGCTAGATCTCTCACAAACCCCCCTGAAAAGTTGTTTTATTCTATTTAAATGAATAGACAGTACACCAGTCACAACCTATCTCTAGAAGATAATCTTGATCACTATATAAGCTCTACTAGGTGCTATTGCCAGAAA
>ABLG01001665.1:0-15908 GCA_000172435.1 Meloidogyne hapla
ATGGATGTAGATCAAATTCTTGGAACCTATCAAGATGAAAATATTATTGCCCCCAAAAAAGGGGAGAAAAAGAATGCCAATTTAATGACTGCTCTTGAATGTACTAAATCAGAATGCCAGCAAGTTCGTGAGACGATGATTAATGTGCATGAAAAAATTAAAGAAGAAATGAAAGAAATGAAACAACAAATTGTTTCAGAAGTTCTCCATGCAATTTGTCCTGTATTGGAAGAAATTAAAAGCAGCATAATTGATTTAGGCCCAAAAATTGCTAATTTGGAGAATAACTCCGATTCTGAGCCACCTGAATCGGATGAAGAAGAAATCCCACCTCAAAACCTGGTGGAGGAACAACAAAATAATGCCCGCCCAAATCGCGGAGAAGTTCGTGAAAATCGCGGACCAAATCTCCGTGAAAATCGGGGAGAAAATGCCCGCGCAAATCGCGGAGGAAACCATGGTCGTCCGCGAGGACGCGCACGTGATTCTAGATTATTCTATATTCTGCGCCAAATTCAGCGAGAACAAGACCGTAATCCAATACGAGGGCGCTGGCCGCCTTATGAAGATAATCATCGTAATTACAGAGCAAGAGATGGTAATCCTCGTTTTAACGGGAGACACTAATTATTTGTTATGGCATGGCGTTTTTCTAAAGGAAAGGAGGAATGTTGGATTTGACCTAATATTTATTTTAAATTTGATTGACATTTATTTAATAATATTTATTTTATCAATTTCCCATATTTAAATTTTCTTTGCCCTTCTCAATTTTTTACAACCAAAACTGTATATGATTGACTTCTTCCCTTTATCATTCAAAATCCCTTATCTAACCGCTTTCCCCTTTTACAAATATATTCAAATATATTTGTAAATTATCTAAAAAACTGTCAATCATTATATTGCTTCTTCTCATTTTACGTAAATTCCCGCCTTTAACCCAACCATATATATACTCAACCATTTTATATATTTTTCACCTTAATTGGTAACCAAAACTTCAACTTATTTATTTGTTAAATAAAACTTAAATAATAGCTTTTCTTATTAAATTAAATCCTCATTTATTGAGAGTTAAAGTCTAAGGAATTTTAAATAAATTAAACCCTCGGACAAACATAACAACTGTAAATAATAATAATGTTATAAATAAAAATCTATAATTGTTTTATAAAAATATATCTTATTTATTTTTTAAACTTCATTTTCATTATAAGATAAATTAACAAAAGAAAATAATTAAGTCAGATACTGAGTGGGAATCTCAATATTATTAGCTATAACATATTTAAAGTTAATATATTCATAATTGAATTTTTAATTAAATAAAATTTTAAATTAAATAAAAATGAACCAATGACAAACACACCTGCAAACATTCATTCTATTCTAACTAAACACAAGAAATCAATCCTAGAATTTTTAAGAATTTTTATTTTCTTTTTTACATTAATAGTTTATTTTCCTCTTGTCAATAATTGGTCGTTAATTTTTTAAATCAATTAAATTTTAAATATTTAAAAAAATATAAAACCTTTTTTATAATTTATTATATGAATTAGTATCTTATGAAATTAGTATGATAAGGAAAGTAAATTTTTGATTCTTTATATTTAGCAAGCAATCATCTTTTAAGAAAAATTTTCCTTTATTTATAAACAATAGATTTCGATATTTTATAAAATCTTGAACAATAAGTAATTTACAAAGTTTTCTTTCATAAAATAACTGTCGAACTGTACTATCAAATAAATTAGAAATTATATACAAATTTCCTGTATTTTTAATTTTATTTAACTTTAATTATTTTAGTTGCTAAAATATTTTACAATTGCTTTATAATATATAATTTGAATTGTTTAATTGAATTGTTTAATTATACGAATCTTTTTTTATATTTAGGATCAATTTTTATTTTAAATTGTATCCACCTATTTTAAAATATTTTCTCTAATTTCTCTTCATTTATTATTATTATTAGAGAAAAATCATTTTCTGAACAATAATTAGTTAACCATGTTCTTGATAAGAGTGTTGAATTTGTCGTAAATTTTTCCTATTAAAATTTCATTTTATTTAAATAATATATAATTGTTAAAATACAGAACATACAGAACATTAACAGAAAGTTTTAAAGTATTTATATTATATCTGTTATAGAAAAAATATAAATATTAATTTACATTTATTAAATTTTAAATTAATAATAATAAATTATTGTTAATAATATAAATATTGTTCTTTCACCTTCAGCTCTATTTATTGCATGTTCTAACTTAATCGCCAATTTTGCAATAATATCACATGCATTTTAAACCAGAGTTTATTTTCAGGCATTTTTTACAAATATTTTGTTTTTCATTAATTTTTTAATAGTTATTTAAGGCCATCTTTTGTAATGAATTTGTTTAGGTAAATTGTATTGATAAAAATTTTATTTTGTGGAAATATTATTTAAAAATTTTTTTGATGCAATATTTGTTTATTGAAATTATTTGGAAAATTTTGTCGCCTTGTTGGAAGATGGTGTTATTCAAAAATGTGAATTACATCTAGACAAATAATTAATTTCTATTTAGATGGAATCAATTAATATTTCATTATAAAATTATTACTTAGGTATATTTTTATTTAATTACAAAATTTATTGTTTAATTATTGTTAGGTTTAATTTCTGATCATTTCAATTAATTATCGAGTATTTTAATTTTAATAAAATTAATTAATTATAATTATTAATATAGATTTTAAATAGATTTTAAATTAATTTCAAATAATGAACAATAAATTCTTTTTTGGTTTAAATTCTTTTATTCAATTTTTCAATTATTTTAATCATATGTGGGTTGCTGCTTATACCGCATAATTGGTGAATGTCTCTATAACTCCTTGCTTGAATCCGAATGTTTTGAAGTTTAAAAAACATTTTTGTCTAAATAAAATTTACGTCTTAATATAACTTTTCTATTCAAAAAAGTAAAAAAACATTTTACCTAATTACTTGAAATAAAATTTTTTAATATAAAAATTTATTAATTATTTTAAAAATTTTTGAACAGAAAATTTAACTAAATTTTTGTATATTTAATTTATATAATAAAAATATATAAAATAAAAATTTTATAAAATAAAAATTTAAATATAAAATTCTAAACTTTATCCTACTTTATAATTAATAATAAATTTAAGTTGTTTTTCATTAGAACCAAACAATAAATTCTTTTTTGGTTTTTTATTCTGTAAATTAATAAAATATATTAATAATTTTATTAATCCATTTTTTCGTATCATTTATTATTAATATTTTATATTGTTATTCTTGCTTTTAAAGCTCCTATACAAGATTAAAAAATTTCAATACCCACTAGTAAAACGTAAAAAATACGTTGAAAAAACGTAAAATGTTATGATATAAAAAATACTTTTCGTTGCTTAACTTTAACATTTTTTATTTTCTTGATTTTATTTGGATTAATTTATTACTAATTATATGATTTTAAAATTATATTATTACGCCATCAGTAGTGTTTTGACATAAAATGCAGAATTCAGACGTTCTTAACAAATGTTTTAAAATCTTACTATAAATTCATAAATTTATACTTAAATTTATTATTAAATATATAATGAATCATTTAATAAATTTTAAGAATTTATTTATAATTTTTCAATTTTAAGCAAATTATGTTTGCTTAAAACGAAGTTGAAGAAAATCATTTTGATAAAACCATGAAGTTAGCAATTTCTTGATGAAAATTTTATTATGAATTAAAGCTTTATTAGAAAACTAAAAAAATATATTTGTATTTAATTGTTAAAAAATAATTATCTTTTAAACAAATTTATTATAATCTCAGAGTACTTTTTAATTTTAATTGAATTATTATATTCTTTAGATAATTTATTATAATTAATAAATTCATTGGTTTATATATACCTAATTTTAATAAATTTATTTTTATAAAAAATATTTTTATAAATTTTTAAGGATAGTGTAACAAAAATTAAATACCTCTTTTAGAATTTTAATATATGAAATTCTATATAAAAAATTCTTTTCGTTGTTTAAGTTGCATTGAATAAATTTAAATAAATATTAGACGTATTCTATTTCACTATGAATATTATTTTCCATTTTTAAATTAAATTATGAAACTTTGGTATTACAACATTGGCTTAATTACATGTTTCGCAAAAATTTAATTTAATTGATTTAATTAAAAAGCTTTGATTTATATTAATTTAAAAAAAATAATTAGTAGAAATAAACAAATTTTTAAGTAAAATTAGTTAAATAGGGGTATTTATTATCAATTTTGCTATTAATATTGATTTTTTTAATGTTCCAAGATTTATTTCTTCATATCTATTCGTATTGATTTGAATTTTTTATTTAATTAATTGTTCTAAATTTTCTAAATTTTTCTAAATATTTCTAAAAAAAATTTTAAATTACAAATTCAAATATATTCGTTATATAGATTAAACTCAGAACATCTCAACAAACTACGGTTTGGTATGTTGTGTATGCAAAATAATTGGGTTTGAAAAAAAATTATTTAATTGGATAGAACAATAAATTATAACTGTTTTTATCATTTAAGTTAATATTTTTTAAATCACAGATATTAAAGTAATCTTATATTCATATTTTTTTTAAATTTAAAATTTATTAAAAAATTTTATGCTAAATTAACTAGTTAAATTAACTAGACTGATTAACTAAACTCAGTCTAAATTAACTAGACTGAGTTTCAATGACGATTATTCATCATAATTTTTTATAAATTGAATAAAAATAATCAGTTTTAAAATAACATCGATATTTTTAAAAATATCGATTAAACATCGATATTTTTAGATTTAAAATATGAGTACTTGATTTTTTTTGCTTTCGAAATTTATCTCAATTATATAATTTTTATATTTTAATTTAACACATTTGTAATATGATTCTCAGCTCATAGTAATTTTGAGAAAATAGGTTATTAACTATATGCATCTTTATCTAAATATTCAAAATTATTATTTTATTGTTTATATAAAACAATTATATTAATGATAATTTCTATAATGATAATTGATTATAGTGACAATATTTATATGGCAATAGTTATAATATTAATAATTTATTTCTAAAATGAATTAAATTTTTCAAAGAACAATTTTTAGCATTACAGTTTATTTACGATATTAAGAAAATAATTATATTAATGCTCTTACGTAACTCTTTACGATTATTACGATATTTTATTAATTCATAAATTTTATATTTTCATAGATATCTTTTATTAAAATTAAAGTAGAATTATTAAAATTGTTTATTATTTTATTTTAAATGTTGTTTATAAAATAGAATAATAATTTTTTTGGCAAAATTTTAAAATTCAAAAATAGTAATATCTATTTTGTCAGTTTTTGCAGCATATATATTTTATAAAATGTCGCCATATCCTTTTGAGTGTAAAACAGTTTGCTAGTAAATTAGCCAATTTTAATTTTTTTGAAAATGTAATTATTATTTTTATTACGTTATTATTAAATTATTATTTTAATAAAATGTAATTTTAATTACTTGTAATTAAAAACTTTATTTTTTGCATGGAAAAATTAAAAACATAAAACATTTAAAATATTGTCGATTATTCTCCATTAGTTTCTTTAGATAAGAGATGTTTTAATGAATATTATTTTAATGAATTATATAACTGAATCTAAAATTGTTTGCTATATAAATTAAACAGTCATCTATTCTTTATTATTTTTTATCTCTATTAATATTGATTTTAATTAATATTAATTTAGTATTATTGCAAATATTTATTAATTTTCTTGATAACTAAATTTTCTTAATTTAATCTAGATTTTCAATACCTGATTAAATTATTTTCATTTTAAATATTTGGATTTATATTTAAAAACTTTAAAGAATTAAAAATAATAATAATTTACCTATTATTAAAAAATTAAAATGTCCTATAATCTCTCCAATGAAGAATAAATAATATTCTTTATTTTAAAATAATAACAGCCATTAGATTTAATATTTTATTCAAATTTTATTTTAATGTAAATTTAATAATTTTTATGTTTATTAAATGTATTTAAATTTTTAATTAAATCTTGATGATTATTTATTTATTATATCATTCGAGCTTAATATTGTAAGACCAAGACTCTAATAGGTGAAAGTTCAGGAAGAAGCAAAGTACACCACTTAAGGAAATTCACGTGAACAAAAACCTTCCTTTATCTAATCCTAATATCGCCAAGTCAATGGAATAAGCCTTATCTTCCAGCCTTATTGCGTTCGATCGGCCTAGAGCCTGATCAAGTGGCTAGCCAATAGCATTCACCCCGCTTGCTCGCTGCGCCTCTGGGAATCTCCATCTATTCTCCGCTTCCACTTATCCCATCTAAATTAGGGTTGGCCCCTCTAATTTACTATATATATATTATATATTAATCCTTGGAGATTATTGGCTCCTGTTGTGTACCCGTTTAGGTACAAACAGTGAATAAAGAATAAAATAATAAAAGTTTATTATCTCCAAATAAAATACAATTCAATAGGTCAGCTTAGGGTGCTGAAATTAGAATGAATGGGAGAATGGATACATTTAAGGGAGAGTGAAATGTTTATATAGGGAGCGAGTGAAAATGGGTAAAAGACAAAAGGGTCAAATGGGATCAAATGTCATTTTCTTTCGTTCCCAACATCTCTCCCCTTGCAAGGTTCAGCGCATATAGGTGTATGTCTTCTGCTGAGGGTCAAGTTCAAGACGTCGTGGAGGGCGACGTTCACGTTTTGCACGAGGGCTTTGCCTAGCCGGTGGTTTTTCAATAGGCTTGTGTGGTGAGGGTAGCTCGTCTCGAGCGTCCTCCTCATGAGTGATTGGTGGTTCTTCTGGATCAGTGACTTCATCATCATCCAATTCGATAGGAAGGCGACGTAGAAGTTGGTTCGCATGTCTATGGACATCGTGTCCTATTGATGGAACAGAAATTTTGTAAGTGGGTGAATTCTTGATTCTAGTGATGACTTTTCCGGGGATCCACATAGTTTTTCCATACCTATAGTTCAGCAGGTAAATTGATTCACCGGGGCAAAACTCGGATTGTTTTGCGCCGTGTTTTTGCTGGAATGATTTTGTCATTTTGGAATTGTATTCTTGACGTT
This sequence comes from Meloidogyne hapla, assembly GCA_000172435.1. Taxonomy (NCBI): domain Eukaryota; kingdom Metazoa; phylum Nematoda; class Chromadorea; order Rhabditida; family Meloidogynidae; genus Meloidogyne; species Meloidogyne hapla. The sequence continues at coordinate 7,184 of ABLG01001665.1, forward strand.
TAAGGGGTAAAGTCGCCGAGACTTTCTCTTTAACGATTTTCTCGTCAGGGTGAAGCAGAGTAAGTTTAGTTCTAAGTCTGCGACCTAGAAATAGCTGATCCGGTGAGTATCCGTCAATCGCTTGGTGTGGAGTCGTTCGATATGCCAGTAGAGCTTTTTCAGCCCAATCCTTCCCTTCCCTTTGACATTTCTTCATGGCACGCTTAAACGTGTCGACAAAACGTTCTGCTTGGCCATTACTCTGAGGGTGGTAAGGAGGAGTGAATGTGTGCTTAATTCCGTTTTGTTTGCAGAATGTGGCGAATTCGAAGGATCGGAATTGAGGACCATTGTCGGAAACAATTTCTTTAGGCAGGCCTAGTCGGTTTGCAAGTAATTGAAGAGTTCTGATTGTTTCTTTTGAGGAGGTATTTTGCATTCGATAAACCTCTGGCCATTTGGAGTAAGCATCTACAATAATTAAATAGGTGAAGCCATCCGAGCAGGGTCCGGCGAAATCGATGTGGACTCGCTCAAAAACTTGTTTTGGTACTGGCCATGTGCAGAGAGGAACTTTTGTAGAAACTTTTGCAGCGTTTTGGCAATCTTCACACGATCTTACCAATCGTTCAATTTCTAAGTTAATTCCCGGTTCCATGGCTATTGCTTTCATTTTTGAAATTCCCGGATGCGCGAGGTGCATCGCTTTCAAAACTGATTGTTGCAATGTTGGTGGTATTATTGTTCTGTGGCCGTATAAAACACAATTTTCGACGATTGAAAGTTGGTTTCGTTTCGGAAAAAATGGTGTTAGATCAGGGTCTTTACACTTTTGTGGCCAACCTGTTTGTATGAAATTGCAGACTTTGAGCAAGATGGGGTCTTGTGAAGTTTTATTGGCAATTTCTGTGGCTGTGATGGGTAATACCGAAGTAGAATTTTCGCAGATTGCATTTACATAGTGCTCAGTTTCGGAGCAAATGTTTGCAATTAATTTGTCTTCCTCTGGGCGAGGGTATTCGGCAATGAGTCGAGAAAGTACATCCACTTTTCCAAAAGACTCAGTGTTGACATATTTGATGTCAAAATCATAATTTGAGAGGGTTATGGCCCAACGTTGAAGACGACTTGCCGTATATATGGGAATTCCGTTTTTCGAACCGAAGATGGCGAGGAGGGGCTTATGGTCTGTTTGCAGAGTGAATTTACGACCATAAAGCATTTTGTGGAATTTTTGAACGGCGAAGACGAGGGCAAGTGCTTCCTTCTCAATTTGGCTATAATTCTGTTGTGCGGATGAAAAAGAAACAGAAGCATGTTCGATGACTTTTTCAGATTTGTCAGGGAACATGTGACTGATGGTGGATCCGATTCCGTTTTTCGAAGCGTCTGCAGCGTACGACAATTGGTAATTTTGGGTCGTAGTGTGTGATGGAGCAAGTTCAGAAGTGAGAATTTGTTTTGCTTTAGCAAAAGCAGTTTCTTGCTCTGAGGACCATTCCCAGGCGATGTCTTTGCGTGTGAGTTTATCAAGTGGCTCACGAATTTCAAGCATGGACTTAATGAAGCGTCCGTAATAATTTATTGCGCCGAGAAATGATCGGAGTGAGGTGATGTCAGTTGGTGCAGGCATTTGGCGTATAGCTTCAGTCCTTGCAGGGTCAGGTCGAATTCCTGATGAATTGACAATGTGGCCGATGAATTTAATTTCCTTTTTCAGAAAACTGCATTTTTCGAGATGAATTTTGAGGCCAAATCGTTGGATTTGTGAAAACAATTCAAAGATTGTTTCGATGTGTTTTTCCATTGAGGGGCTAGCAATAACGATGTCATCCAGGTAGGCGAATGCTCCTGGTATTCCTGACAGCATTTGGTCCATTAATTGTTGGAAAATTGCTGGAGCGGACTTTACGCCGAAAGGTAGCCGCTGGCATTGCATTATTCCGCGATGTGTGTTAACACCGCAGAGCTTTTTAGACTCATCGTCGAGTTCAATTTGAAGATATGCATCACGCAGATCAAGTTGTGAGAAGAACTTTGCGCCAGAAATCGATGCGTAAATATCTTCTACTCTTGGCAGTGGGTGACGATTTAACTCAAGTGCATTGTTTAGACCTGTGGAGAAATCAATACACACCCGAATATTTCCATTCTTTTTCTTAACGGCGGGTATTGGAGCTGCCCAATCACTGAAGTCAATCTTTTTCAGTGACCCGATGGCCAATAGTCGGTCAAGTTCGGCGTTTACTTCTTCGGTGGCTCCGTATGGGACGGGCCTAGCCTTGCAGAAGATTGGTTTAGCCTCTGGTTTTAGGTGGAGGTGAGCTTTCATTTTTGTGCAGTGTCCTAGTCCTGGGCCAAAGACATCTTTGAAATTATTTTGAAGGGATTTTCCTAGACTTGATTCGTCCTTGATGGCTTTTAGTGTGGACTTGAGAGGTTTTGCTGTGTTGATGTTACTGCAGAAAGACTCGGTTTGGAGAATATCGAGTGCTTTAATCCAAGGCAGTCCTAGAAGATCATGCACGATGTGATCAGACACGTAACCCACAAGTTCAGTTGATTGTGTGGTTTTGTGTTGAACATTGCATTTAAACTTTCCACGAAGGATAAATGGTGCGCCGTTGCAGTTCTTGGCGCTAAAGTAAACTTTTTCAAGCTTAGGACTATTCAGATGTTTCCAGGTTTTTGAAGTGAATACTGAGATTTGCGATCCAGTATCTATTTTCATTTCGCAGGGTATTCCATTGATTAGTGGATTCACTGTCCACCAATCCGAATTTTTAAAATCAGTTCCCAAACATTCTGGTCCAAAGGAAATGTGGTGAATAGCTGGCGGCTTTTTATTTCCTTGGAAATTGGAAGAACGGCAGACAGCAGAAATGTGTCCTTTCTTGCCGCATTTTAAGCAGTTTGACCAGCGTTGCTGGCATTCACTTCGCCAATGGCCTTTATTTCCACATGAAAGACATGGTGTTGATGGGGAATTGTTTTTCTGTTTATGGCTGCTTTGCTTTGGATTGATTTTGTTGCGCACTGTTGGCTTATTCTCTCTCCACTTTTGAGGTTTAGCGCTTAACGCGTTTGTGGCAGGTGTACCGTTGGCTACAATTGAAAGTGATCGAGCGCTTTCACGAAGAAGCGGGAAAGAACGACATTCTTCTCCAAGCTTATCTAAGCTGATTTCCTCATTTCTCTTTCGCGCTTCTTCAAGAATTTGGAGACATTTTTGTCTAAGGTCATGATATTCGTCGCGTATTCCTACGACCATTATCATGCATTTAAGTGTTTCTTTGCTGAGGCTGAGGTTTGCCGTTTCGCAGGAAGCATTGACAGAAGAAATAAAAGTGCCAATATCTTGTCCTGGCTGCTGTTTCAATTGAAAGCATTCAAATCGCCTTACAAAAAGGGATTTTGAATCGGCAAAAGAGTCCAATTTTAGAGTCCAATTTTAGACCGCGCCAATTGTTGTGTACCCGTTTAGGTACAAACAGTGAATAAAGAATAAAATAATAAAAGTTTATTATCTCCAAATAAAATACAATTCAATAGGTCAGCTTAGGGTGCTGAAATTAGAATGAATGGGAGAATGGATACATTTAAGGGAGAGTGAAATGTTTATATAGGGAGCGAGTGAAAATGGGTAAAAGACAAAAGGGTCAAATGGGATCAAATGTCATTTTCTTTCGTTCCCAACAGCTCCGGACAATCGGCTTAGGTTGTGGTTGTTGGAAAATCGGACAGTGGATAATAGGACAGTGAATATTCTACAGTAATATTAGCTTAAAACATCAAAAGGATGTTTCCAGATGAGCCCCGCTCTTTAGATTATGTGTATACCGCCACTCAAGTTATAGTGATAACAATTGATTAAGTTAATGTGTTTAAAACCTCATACAATATCACATCTACTATAAGACAACCCAGTCCCTTGGGACTGGTATAGGCTAGCGGAAACTTGGTCTTCTTTTAAGTGATTATAGCTTATAAGTTTTGCTAGCTTATAAAATATTAAGAAAAATCTCAGCTTAGGCTTAGGTTGTGGCCGACTTTTTACAATGGCTAACAAGGGACTAGCTGATAAGTTGGCGTATAACAGAATTTTTAAGCAGATACATATGAAATTATTGATTATTGAGTATCATTATAAGCGAAATATTTAAAGTTATTATTACTAATCTGAGTATAACTATTGAAAATTATAGAGTTAATTTATTTTATAATATAAATATTATAAAATTAATAATATTATTAATAATATTTTCAAATATTATAAATAATTTTTATAATATAAATATTATAATAAATATTATAAAATTATAATTTATAAAATAGTATTTTCATTGCAAATAATTCTAATTTTATAGTATTATATGAACTCAGCTTGGTCCTATTTGTTTTCGGGGAATATTGCGTTTTTGCAGAAAATTTTAATTTGTTAATCCATATTAGCTTTTTATAAAATTTAAAATATTTAATTGAATAAAATTCTAATATACTTATTAATTGTAACGTTGTTTATGTTTAATTAAATTTTGTGAACTTTTTAATAAAATTTTATTATGCAAATTTAATCTGTGTTTACCATTAAAAATATTTAAAAATTATAAATTTTTCAATCATAATTTATAATTTATTATTAATTAGAAAAATATTTTAAGAAAAATATTTTATTTAAATAAATTAAGATCAGTAATAAACATGCTTAAAATTTTTAAATATTTATAAAATTATTATGTATAATATAGTATAATATTAATATTAATTTTTAATATTAATTATTAATTAATATTAATTATTAATATTAATATGTATAATATTAATTTTTTAAAGCTTTTTATTCTCATGTTCATCACTATATACAATCCTTCCGTCTGATGTGGCTTCATAATTTTTCAAAAGAGAATTGTTAAATTAAAAATAATAATAATATTTAGTAACATTATATTAGTTAAATATTATTAAATATTTAAATTAATATATTTAATTTTGTCATATAAATCTATTTGAGATTATATATATATTATATAATCTGATCCATGTTTATTAAAGTTTATTAAATACATTTATTATTTTATCTATAATTTGATATATCTAAATAATGCTCTTGTATATTTTTAAATGGCATCTTACCTTATATATTAAGAAGGTATTATTATAGAATAATATAGAATAATAAAGTAAATATAAATAATTTTTAAGAATTTATAATTCGATTCTTTTATTTTTGTTTTTCTAAAGATGCTTTTCTAAAGAATACAATTTTTAGGGAGGCATCTAGTTTTTAAACATTATTAAATTTTTAGTTTAAAAGTTTACTTAATCATTTATTTAAAAAACTTTAAAAAACTTTTTTTTAAAAACTTTAATTATTTAAAAAACTTTATTAACTTTAAACTAAATAGTACGCTTTAATAATTCAAAATTTAAAAATATTAACATTAATCTATATAAAAATTTTCAAAATCTGATTAAATATTTTATAGAAGCATACGTTTAAAGATTTATCTCTATGTTCATCAAGATTTATAACTTGTTCTTTAACTGTTAATAAATCCATTTATTATTTTATCTTTATTTTGATAAATTTTTAGAATTTATAACTCTATTCATTTATTTTCTACTTTTATTTTTTAACTCGAATTTTTTATTATTTCAAAAATTTACTTTAATAGTTTAAACATTAGATATAAATCATTTGATGAATTTTTCAGATTATTTATCAATTATTATTTTTATTTTTCTTGAATATATTTAATTATTATTTAAAATTTATTTAAATATTGTTGTCACGTGAACGAGCACGTATATTTCACATGTGTAAAATTGACACTAAAATTTAATTTTCTATTTATATTAAAAAGTTTAATTAAACAAATATGTATATTATTTGTACTAATTTTTATAATGATCTAAATCATCCACATAATATAACAAAAAATAGCACTAATAAATTTAAATTATTTTAAAAATAAAGTATTTTGTACGTATAATCGTTCAATACAGTCGTAGCTATGTTGTTTATCTAAAATATATGGATAAAATAATAATTTAATTTATTTTTAATTAAATGAATAATTAATTTTATTAATTTTATAAATAATTAATAATTTCTAATTAAATTAATTCTAATTAAAATTTCAAATATTTATTAATATTTTACTTTTTATACGATAAACAAAATATAAAAAGCAAAATTTTAAATTATAATTTACCATTTTTAATTTTAAATATTTATTTTAATACTATTTTATATACTTCAATATTATTTAAAAGTCCCTATTATTTATAGTTACTATTTTAGTATTGAAAATCGAGAATCGCACTTTTATCTATAATTAATGTATATTAATTTAATTTATGTTAAAATATAATCTTAATATATATTTTATAAAATTTCGTTTTGAAATAACCATTCATGGAAAATCAGTGGATTATATAGTTTATCAATATAATTAAAAATTTAATTATAGTATTTATTATACTCGTATTATTATATTTATTTTATAAAGTAATTGATTTAAAATTATTGATTTTAAAACAATAATTCTTTTAAATATATTAATAAATAACAATTTTTATTAATTTTTATAAATAATTACTAATTTCTAATTAAATTAATTCTAATTAAAATTTCAAATAATTATTATATATATTACGAATATTCATTCGCATAATTTTATTTACATTAGGAATATTTATTCTTAATATATGAGTTTTTTCTTTAAGAAAACTTGTATGAGGGTATATATAGATTCTCACTATTTTATTTGTAGTGTGAATTTGTGGTGGGGGAAATTTGTTTGGCTTCCACCCCAACATAAAATGGCATTCCTCTGATTATGTAAAAAGGGAAAACAAACCAAATCAAATTAAATAGAGTTAGTTTTATTGCAACCAACAATTTTCAAATTTGTATACATATGAATGTGTTATTTTACTCTAAAAAAGATTTAATACTTATATTATAATATCAATATTTAGTTTAAATATCAATATTTAGAGTATTTCTACGTAAATTTTCTAAATAATTTCATTAATAATATCTACAATAAATATTAATAAATAAAGCTTTTTATGTGCATTTTATTATATAACTATTGTAATAATAACATTTAATTTTTACCTTAGAAGAGAAAATGAATATCTCTTAATTCATATATAATGACTTAATATATAGATAATATTAACATTAAATTTATTTTAAAATTTTTAATATTATTTTGAAGATAATTTATAATAAATTAAAAATAATTTATTTTACAAATTAAATAAATAAATTAAAAATAAATTAAATTAATAAAAAAAATAAATCTCTACTATTGCCTACAAAAATTCACCTAAAAATGATAATAAACGATATAAATGATATTAAATAATTTAATTATTATGTACATTTAATTCTTTTAATATTTTTTTTTGAAATGATTATAAATATATTAAGAAAATAACCTTAAATGAAAATAATCTTAATCTTAAATGACAATTTATAAAAACAATTAATAATAATATAAATGGTAGAGTTAAAGAATAAGTTTAACTATCAATTTAAGCTAATACTATTTAATCTAAAAATATTTAAGCGATAAGAAATAACTAAAATTATTGTAAATAATACAGTATATTAATTTTAAAAAAGAAATACAATGATGAACACAGAATACAATGATGTATTTCTACAATGATGTAGAAATAAATGATGTTTAGGAATAGGTCAAATATGTATATTTTTTACTATAGTAATAAAAAATAATTCAAATTTCTGTCAAGTAAATTTTTTGCCCAGATACAATAATTAAAATTATACAAAATATATTAAATGTCTTAGTTAATATATTTATTGTAAAAAATAGCTTATTTTTTAATAATATTATTATATATTATTTTATCCAAAAGAAAAAATATTATTAAATATTATTTCATTTTCCATTCTTTATTTAGGTTTATTTATTAAATTTATTTTTAATTTTTAACCCCTTTACAAAAATTTATTTTTAGTTCGAAAGCGCAGATTGCCAGAACAAAAGAAAGATGTTTACAACTTTCCCCTTAGATATTTTTGATCGCTTTTAATTTATTCACTGCTCATTCTTATATTTTTGTATTTTTATAAAATAAATATTTTTCATCTTTAATAAAATTGTTTTTATAATTTTCTGAAAAAATAAAATTTTTTGGTTGATCGTTAGTTTTGATTTTGATTTTAATCTTATTTAAAATTTAATAAGTTTCTGATATTTCAGAAACATCAGAAAATCTATTTTGTTTAGTATAACAATAAAGATTAATATATAATTAGAATCGTTTCAACTCTATAGTAAACAATATTAAAGTAATATAATTATTTTTTTAAATAATAAAATATTTATATAGTTTAATATTGTGTATTTTATATTTTATAAATTTTGAATAATAATGTTTTAATCAATTAATTAAAACTGAAATTATGAATGATAGCCAAAATGTAGAGGAGACAAATATTAAAATTTAGTACGATTGTTAATCTAATTATTTAAGAATAAAACAATATTAATTATTAATTACAATTAATACTACAATTTTTTTAATTTTATTATCACAGCAAAACATAGTATAACCCTGACTTTAATATCTGAATCCATAACAAAATTTTACTAGAAAATAATTACTAAATTTTATACATGATATTTTTCATTAAAAAGTAGTTTAAATAAATTTATTTAATAAATAATTATTTAAATAAAGGAGCTCAGTCAATTTATTCATC
>ABLG01001660.1:0-15051 GCA_000172435.1 Meloidogyne hapla
AACGACTTTTCCTCCGGTCCCGGCCCGATGATAGTGAAAATACACTGAGACAAACTCTCGATGTAACGAACCTCTCGAAATAACGAACTTTTTCTCCGGTCCCGCAGTGAATATTCCTCTCTTCCTATAACGAACTCACTAATTTTCTCTATTTCTCTCTCTAAAATATGTTAATAAGTGTAAAATTTTCAATTTTTCTTATTATGGCAAAGTGTATTATATATAAATAACATTATATTTATTCATTTTATGTATTTCTTCATTTTAATTAGTGTTGCACCCGTACCCCGAACCCCGTTCTCGAACGATTTTTTCAGGATTATCCCCGACCAGAAAAAGTTTCGAGGTTTTCGAGATACACCCCATAAAATGCAATTTTTTGGAGGAATTTAGAAGCAGAACAAGGGGTAAAGAAAGTTGAATTATGTAAGAAGTACGACCTTGCAAAGGCAAAAATTATCAAAAAATTGTCTATTATGCCTTGGAATTTAATTGTTTGGGGGTTTTTCTAATTTTTTCCTTTAGATACTTTCTAAAAAATATGTTTAGTCAATTTTATGAAATAAAATCAAATAAAAGCGTTTTATATTCATTTTATAAGGGTTTAGAACGAACTCTCGATGTAACGAACCTCTCGATATAACGAACTTTTCATCCGGTCCCCTCAAGTTCGTTATATCGAGAGTCGACTGTAGATAAAAAAAGCAGTAAAAGGCAAAATTTAAAAATAAATTTAAACTTTATTAGAGTGTCAAAAATATAAAAAATATTCTTTTTTTTTCATTTTATTTTTTAAAATTAACAAAAAGTATAACATTCAATTCTCATCAAATAATTCGCTTAATATCAACAATATAGATTGTTGTTAATTCATCTCCTCCATTTGGTCGCTTGTAATATTTGATATTGACAGAAAATCGTTCAATTTTAAGCCCATTTTTATTACAAATCTCATATTCTTTTTCTACTATTGATAAATTATCCACCTCTTTTATTTTCTTTGAATTGTTATCACAAATTCCAATTTGAGTAACTTTATTGCCATAATTAATCGAAAAATTCAAAAGAGATTCATTAAAATTTTTTATATTAATTATTTGCAAATAGTTGCTAATTAAATAATTAATAATAAAATCCAAAACACTTTTTTCGTTTATTGAATTGTTTTTATGACTGCCAAGACTCAATCTGGCATTTTCACAATAGAATTGAATTATATTTTTATTTATTTGAATATTTTGATTTTCTAAATTTATTTATTAGTAATTTTGTAAAATATAATTAATTAGAGAGCCATAACCAGAGTTTTTTGCTTCCTACGTATTTTGACAATTAAAGCTTATACGGGAACATTAATATTCTGATCAAAACAGAAAACATTTCGCAGGAATTTTATCAGAAATATGTGCAGTACTAACCATCAATTAACTATTTAAATTTCTCATTTAGAATATTTTAATTTCGACTAGACATTATTTTTTTATTATTATAACAAAACCCTTGCCTGAATCCTCTAAAAGTATTTTCAACATTTCTGGATTAAAAATATTATATCCAAAATTAATACTTTGAAAACAACAAAGAGAAAGTTGAAATAACCAAAAACGAATAAATTTTAATTCATCAACATTTTTTGGAAAAACAGGTAATTCCAGACATAATTGTTGGTCTATATCTAAATGAAATTTTTCAATTACCTTAATAAATTATTATAGATGTTTCGACGAACGGAGAGTATATTCCGATGTGAAAAATAAATTTAGTGTTGATATAGTCTTAGATATATGGGTCCCCCAAACTAGAGGGAATATTATTCCAATTTTTTGTTAGTCTGCTACTGACAAAAGTCACAAATTAATTTTAAAAACTTATTATTTTACCTCTTCTTTTTATAAACAAACATAATTTCTAAAGATTTATCTGTTGGTTCGTGAAATAAAAACAATGGAATTTGATTATTTTAATGCACTTTCCCACTGAAATATTTTTCTAAATTTAAGTATTTATTTATTTTAAAATTTACCTTTATTTTTTGAGAATCATTCAACATATTATTATAAATTATTCCATTTCCATAACGTTTACTAAAGTCTTTAGGAATGTCTAAGGCTTGATTACGTTCAAAGAGATTGACATGATTATCCCGTCTCTTAATTTAAAAATTTTATAGAAAATTATTTTGCAAACTATTTATATTTAAAATTTGCCAAAAGATTTTAGATTTTAAAAATTATTTGAAATTGATAAAAATTTGGATCTTATAATTTTTAATGAAAGTTATGGATTTAAAGTTTTTATGATGTTCTTAAAAAAGCCTATGATTTTGATTTTCCATATATTTTAATTTTCCGAGATGCACCTTAATTCAATAAGTCTCGGGAATTTCCAAAAAAGAAACGACCAAATCTTATTTAAAACAAAATTTAAAATAATTTATATAATTTATTAACCATTTCAAGCCTAAAAAATCTTTTTAGAGTCAATTCATTATTATATTTATTAATTAATTTATTTAATTGTTTATTTATTAATTGGAATGAATATAATTGTTTGTAGTCAAAAAATTTTAAAATATCTAGTTGAACTTCTACTGGGAAATTTTTCATTTTTTCTGTTAATTTTCACTAAATAAAATATAAAAAATTATTATTTTCTAAATGTCTGTTAGTATTTCCAAATTAAATCAGAATTTTGGTCTTCCCTTAATTGAAATTTAAAGAGTCAATAATTTATTAAATGTTTTTTTAAATTTTAAGGAAGGAACTTACAAAATTGAAAAATATGTATGTTTTCTGTTGATTAATTTTTGTTCTCAAAAAAATAAAAAGATTAATTATTCACATATTAAATTAGTAATATTTAAAAAAGAATAAGAAAAAAATTTCAAGACCATAATTCCGTAATTCCCCAATATTTATTTTTCTGGCTATAGGCTAATTATTCTTTTATAAATAAAATTTCCCTAACTAACAAAATGTAATATTTATCTGAATTTATAGAGATTAACTTATTATTTTTTATATTCACTTGCCTAGAGAAATACCCTTTTCATTGAATTTATGGAAAATAAGATCAACACAATTTATATTTAAATAAATATATTTTTGATAAATGGAGGTCATAAACATATTTTTAAAAAATTTTAATTAATTTATATTTTATTCTAACATTTTTTGATTTGAATTTTCTAAAATTGTTGTTATCCAAACTTTCATTTCATCCGACTTATAGTTTCGATTATTGTTTTTAGTCAAAGATATGCTTTATCCTTATTGGATTTTCTTTAAAAATCACCAAATTTAGAAATTATCTTTTTTATTATTTACGTAGATTAATTTTTTACAAATTCTTTTTTAACTTTTAACTGTCATTCATATTTATTTTTTAAAGATTTTATTTAAATTAAATTAAATTAAAAATGAATGAAAATTTTGGAACATCTATTGATGGTTTGTCTACTTCTTGTAGTTCTTGTTGTCTATCACAAAATATAATTGAAAGTTTAAAACAACGTATAGAGAAATTAGAGGTTAAATGATAGAATATTTAAATTTAAAAATTAAATTTTAGTCAGAAATGGAAAAGAAAAATTTAGCTTTGGAAAATATTAATTTAAAAGATGAAAAGGCTAGTTTATTGCTTTTGATCTTTTTTGAATAAGTTTATTTTTAAGCAAAATACTTCAAAATTTTTGAGAGAAAACATTCAAAATTTACTCTAGAAATTAGGAATAGGATTAATGTGTCAAAAACTTGTACTTCTCTATAATCAAAATTCAAACCAAAATTTATAGAATTTATTAGTAGATCAAACTTCAAATCTAATCTTTTTTCGCTTTTTAACTTTACCAAATATAATGAGATTCTTTTGATAAATATTTTATTTATTTTCAGCAAATTATGTTACAACAATTCCAACAAATGCAATTAGCAATTAATGAAGAGAAAAATAAACAAATTAATGAAATTAAGAATTTTGGTTTGAATAATCAGTCAAAAGAAGAATTAGAGGCTCTACGTAAAGAAAATAAATTGTTGAAAGAAAAGAATGAACAAATTGAGAAAAATGATTTGGAAAAGATTAATGATAATAAAAATTTATTTGATTTAAATACTCAATTAAATGAACAATTGGAAGAATTAAATATTGAAACGGCTGAATATAAAGAAACACATCAATTAATTTTAAAAGAATTATCTGATTATCAAGAGAAATTTAAAGATTTAAGTTTTAGATATAATCTTAAAAAATCACGAAATGCGAAAGGATTTACTGATATTCTTGAATTTAATCAAATGAAGTTAGAAAATACTAATCTTATTAACAAATTAACAGAATCTGATGAACCACTACATAAAAACCATGACCAAATAGAGAAGGTATTTTTGAAAATTTATATATCACCAAGAAAACGTTCCTCCAGCACCTTTTAATAATAAATTAATAAATAATAAATTGGAGACTGGCATAACCTGTAAATAGGGAACTAACGCTAGTCTGAAAGAAAAAAGAATAAATTCGAATAACTAAAAGGTTAGCAAAGTTAGATTTTGGCAGAATTTAAGAGATTCTGCCCAACACTGTAGAAATTTACTAATAGAAAAAAAATTCTTAACTGAATAATTCATTTAAATATTAAAAGTTTGAACAAACAAATGCTTCTCTTAATGAAAAAATCTCAGAATTATCTTCTCAATTGAATTTATTGAAGAAAAAATTGGTTTGATTTAAATTTGTTATTTAAAAATTAAATATTTTAAAGCGTTTTGTAAATCTTCCAAACAAAATATGCGGAATTTGGCCTACTGGTTGCTGTGGAAATCGTTGCATAGATTCAAATATATCAAATGGTGTATGTAAATCTTTAAATGAATATGTAAATGTTAATAATGATGGAAAAATAAAATATAATAAAGGTTTTAAGTATCATATTTACTTAATTTTAATAAATAAAAATATTTTTTAAAGAAAATAACAAATATATTAGTTTACGTGCTTACCATTTTTTTAAAGAAGGAAAATTAAAGTTCTCCAATAAATTCTTCAATAAATACAATTGTTTATTTTATTTTGAAGTTAAAATGATTAAAGAACTAACAGATCAATTGTATGAATTAAAAGTATTATAAATATTAAAAATATTATATTTTTAGAAATTATGCAATGATTGGGATTAGAAATTTTCTTTACAAATTTAATTTAATGATTCTTTTAAGTAATTATTATTCAGAAAGGTAAACCTATTTGTGAAAAACAGTTAATTATTAGGTTAAATTTGTGATTTTTTTCTATATTTTTAGCCTATGATTATTTATAATTTTGGCTCTTGCCCAGTTTAGTAGTCCAATGAAGTTTTATGAGTCCAATGAAACTTTATGAGTCCAAACTCTAAAATAACGCAGAACACGTAAAAATGTACTGACTTACTGCTAATTTTCAATCATTTCTTTTGTTAACCATGTATATAGACGAACGTTAATCACCAAGTAGATGGTTTAGATTTACTGGGAAGTCTGATTTATTCCTTTTATTTGATTTTTTTGAAATTTTTGATTAAATAAAATTTCATTGGACTCATAAAATTTTCAATGGACTCATAAACTTTTCACGGACTCATAAACTTTTATTGGACACATAAACTTTCTATGGACTAATAAAACTTGATTGGAATACTAAACTGGACAAGAGCCATAATTTTAAATAAAGTAATAAAATTTTCAGAATAAATGAAGATTATAATCAAAAAATTTCATGGAATGATGGTGATATTTTTGGTTGTGGAGTTGTTTTTCCTTCAGATGAAAATGATGATGAACATCCTTATGTATTTTTTACTAAAAATGGAAATAAAATTGGTTATTTAATTTTTTAAATTATTTTAATAAATTTAAAAATTTAAGGTTCTGACATTGAATTAGAATTTGATAACTATTTATATCCCACTGTTGGTTTGAAATCATGCTCTGTGGAAACTAATTTTGGTAATGATCTTGTTGTGAAGCCTTTCTGTTATGATATTTCTGAGTTTATTTGAACGATTGGCTTTTTTTTGATTTTTTAAACTTTATTAATTTATTTTTTAATTTACTTATACTTTTATTACTTTTTCTAATTTTTTGTTTGGAATAAATTTTAAAATTATGTTTGATTCTTATTTGTAAAATTAAAAATTTTTAAAAAATAACATATTTAACTAAATGTTTTTTATTCTTTTATTAATTTTTAAAATGTCTAATTATAAATTTAAATTAGGGAATAATTCTTTTCATTTAATCTCTTGTTCTCTAACCAAATCATTTAAGGCTAATAATAATTAATTATTTTTTTATAATAATTAATTATTATATATATTGAATTATTAAATAAATTTATTTTTAATTATTACCCTATATATATAATAATAAGTTTAATATTATATTAATAAATTAATTATTTTTTTACTGGGACTCTTATAAACAATTTTCCATTATATAGTGTGCTATATGAAAAAATTCTGATTGGTACCGTAAAATTAAATAATAATGCCCTTATAACCAGAGTATTTAATTTATGTACATTTGTTTAAGTTTGAATAAAATTTATTTTTGTGTTTTTAAAGAAGGAGAAGGAACTTTACGAGTTATTTATCTTAAATAAAGGGATTACTATTAAATATATATTAATATGCTGGATTTCTTCTGTCTTTCTTGTATAATTAATTACTCTGAATAATTATTTTTTAAATCCTATGGTGGAGGTTCTCAAAAGGGATTTAGTATTGAGTTGAGAATTTTGTAATTATTAGAGACTTCAAATTTTACTTAATTAAAATCTTCCTTTTTTCCTCTTTTAACATTTTTTGCCCTTTTATTTTTTAAAATTAAATTGTACATAAAATTAATTTGCGCAGGATTCGACTAAAAAAATTGAATGTATAATTCTCAAAGACTTTACATTTCTTAGAGGATTCTTCGCTATAATCGACTCTAAACACTTCGATTTATTCTTGGCGAGCGTTTTCGACGCTACAGCATCCCTTCCCTATAATATTTTTTTTTCGAGGGGAATTTTCGAAAAGAAAAAAAATACAGGTAATGCCTGTGTATTGCCTTCATTTATTAGCCATTTAAAAAAAAAAATTATTTAAAAAAAATATTTAAATTTAAAAAATAAATTTATTAAAATATAAATGAAAAAATTTAAAATCCTTATATTTTTGTTTTATTTTCTTCTACAAATTTTTTTGAGTAATGAAAAGGGAAACGTAAATGTAATTGAAGCTAAGAAATTAACAGAATATTTGAGTAAAGTTGATTTTAATGAGTTGGAAATTAAATTGGAGAATATTAAAAATAAAATGTTTAATCAAAAAAATAAAGTAAAAATTAAAATTAAATAATCCTTTTTTATTTTAAATATTAAAATTAAAAAAGGACAGATTTTTTGGTCAATCGAAAAAAAAAATCTAACAGTCCGTTTTCTAAATAAAAAGTCAAAATTAATGCCAAAATTTAAAATATAATAATTTTAAATTTTGATGGTCATTGTATTGCTTTAGAAAATTAAAAATAATTTCTAGATTAGGTTTGTCGTTTCTGGACCGAACCGAAGAACCGATGGTTTTTCGGTTCGGTTCTTCGTTCGGTTCCAGATACACTAAAATTTTCCTATAACCTTCAACCCTAGTCTAGATCAAATTTCATTTAAAAAATAGCTATATTTGAATAATTTAACTTTATCTAAATTTCTTTACTATTTTTAGCAACATACATTCTTATCAAAAACTGATTTATCTTCTTCTAAAAAGTTGGTTGTTAAAATAATTCAAGTAATAAATTTATTTAAATCAAATGATTTAAATAAATTTAACAACCTTGCTATACAAGTTATTAATTTGGGAGAAAAGTTTATTAATAAAATTTGTAAAAATTTTATTAATAAATGTACTGAGAATGCTTCTGACGAACCAATAGATGAACAATTAATTAAATTATTTAAAATAATTTTTGAGGAAAATAATTATCAAATAAATTTTTCTTTTCTTTATAATCTCTGGATTAAAGGAGTAAAAAATATTTCTTTTTTGAAAAAAAGTAAACAAAATTTAAATGGACGTTTTAAAAGAAATGCTGGAAAATCAGAAAATATTTTTAATAGAAATGGAGGAAATGAAGAAAATGAAGGAAATGAAGAAAGAAGAGGGAATGAGGAAGAGGAGGATGAAGTACAAAGAAGAGTTAATTATAACCAATGGGCAATTGATAATAATTTTCTTAATCTTTTAGCTTTTATTATTTTGTTGGTTGCTATACTTGTCAGATTTTTTGAATCTTTCTTTTATTAGTTTCTTTGGATTTTTATAAAAGTTCCGGATATCCGAAACCGAAAAAAGACGGAATAACTGATTTGTGTTCGAATATCTGGATATCCAGTTATTTTTATGAATCGCTCCTATATTATGAACAGAATTTCTTCTTTACTTTTAATTAAAAACTTTCTTTAAAATTAAAAATTTTGTCTTTTAATTTCAACTTTAAAGAAAATTTTCTATCTTTTTGTCCTTATTTTTTCCTTTAAATTATTCTTATATGTTATATGGTTAAAAATTCTAAATTTATTGACAAATTTATTTTTTTAATTAAAAAAATAATTTAAAAAATAAATAGTCTTCAATAACCTTAAATAGGATAAAACCTTATTATAGATCTTAAAAATTAAAGATTAAAGAATTCATTCAAAAATTAATTGTACAATCTAGTAGTTTTTTAAATTTTTCATTTGCTTAAAGCAATAATATTAAAATAATATAAATATTAGATTTAAGGCAAACATTAACAACAAAATTGTTTAGTTTGGCTTTGGGGAAATATTTAAATATGGGAAATTGATTATAAAAAAATTGATTATGGGAAATATTTAAAATAGAATGTCCTCCTCCCCATTCTGTCTGAGATAAATACCTAGCAGCAGA
This sequence comes from Meloidogyne hapla, assembly GCA_000172435.1. Taxonomy (NCBI): domain Eukaryota; kingdom Metazoa; phylum Nematoda; class Chromadorea; order Rhabditida; family Meloidogynidae; genus Meloidogyne; species Meloidogyne hapla. Next base: position 8,951 of record ABLG01001660.1, read on the forward strand.
AGTACACTAAATTCTTTAAAAATGGAGAGATATTCATTATTATTTTAATTTTACTTTATTTAATTTTTTTTGATTAAATCATTTAATTAATTTCTGATTTTTATAGGAATATTTTTGTTTTTTGAAAAATGACTGAAAAAGGAGGATCCTCAAATTCTGATTTGGATATGAATGTAATAAAGAATAAAAATAAAAAATAATTTTAAACTTTTACAGCAAATTATGAATAATTTAATACAATTTCAAAATGATTGTAATAAACTTCAAAATGAGTTTTTGAAACAAAAGGAAAAGACTGCAACTTTTGATAATGAAATGAAAATTTTAAAGAAAGAATTTAAAGAAGATAAGGAACAAAATGTTTTATTAAAAGAGGAATATTTACAAAAATATGAAAAATTAAAATTAGAAAATAAAAATGAAATTGAAGAGACAAAACAAATTTTAGAAGAGAAAATTAAAGAAATGGAAATTAATTTTAAAGAAGAAAAGGAAAAATATGAAAATAAAAATAATTATCTTGAAAATGAAATAAAAACATTAAAGGAAGAATTAAATAAGGTGGACACATTTTAATTAAAAAATAAATTTCTGCCTTTTTTAAAATTCGATTCTGTTTCCGAAGCAACATATTGCTTTGGAGGAGTCATACCCCATATATCGAAACCCTATATATCGATAGAAAATTTTCACTTAAATTCATAAAACGGTGGATCAAGGAACTGGGGAAATATTCTATGGAACGGGGCACATGTTTCATGTAATGGGGGAAGTATACTTTTCGAGAAACGGGGAACATTTTCCGTGGAAAGGGAACATGTTACGAGGAACGGGGAGTATGTTCTGTGAAAATCTTCTATTCGATATGTAGGGTTATTCGCAATATAGCGACTCGAGGTCATGCGATATATAGGGTTTCGATATACGGGGTTGTCCCCCTTTGGAGAACTCTTAAGATTAATACCGTTCAATCTTACTATTTTTTATTATTATTTTTATTTAGCCTTCTATATTTTGATATTTTTAATTTATGTATAATTCAGATATATTTTTAGAAAAGTCAAAAAAATTAATTCTGCCTTAAAAAATAAAACTAAATATTTAATTTTTAATTACTATATTCAAATTTATAGACTAAACAAATTAATCAATCTTTCCAAACAAAAAATAAAAATGAAATTTATGACTTGAAAAAAATTATTATTCAAAAAGATGAAAAAATTAATTCTTTGGATGAACAAATTAAACAAGTAATTTATTTAAATAAATAATAAAATATGATAATTTATGTAAATAGTTTTGATTTTCCTGAAAAAGTTTTTAATTTAACCTTTTAAATTTAACAAATAATAAATAAAGAATTTCTTGACGTCTCTGACCAACGCGTCCCACTGCACCCATATCAGGGTTGCACCGGGTCGAGAAAAAAGTCGGGTCGGGTTTCGGGTCAGGTTTTCAAATTTTTCTATTTTCGGGTTACGGGTTTCGGGTCGAAAAAAGTCCGGGTTTCGGGGCAACCCTGATGACCCATATGATATTTTAAGAAAATATAAACTAAGCTATATAAAATTAATTTATAAAAGGTGAATGTTTTGTTTGACAAAAAGTTTATTACATTTTTCTTGGGACAAATAAATGATATTAAAAATTTTAAACAAGTGGTTAGTTTATTATATTTAATTTTAAAATTATTGTTTAAAAGAGTTTTGTACAAATAAAAAATAAATGGAAGGATATTGGAGGAGAAGACTGTTGTACAAATAAATGTATAAATACAGACAAACCTGTTGGTAATTGTATTGAAGGAAATGGATTTATTAATATAATTAATGATGAAAATATTAAATATATTAATCGTGTAGAGGGGAAAGGTAAATTTGTTAAATTTTAATTGATTTTGTTAATAATTTTAGATAATAGATATCCTGTTATTTACACTGAAGATTCATTCATGAAACCAAGATATTGTTTAAATCATAATTTATTTTATTTTGAATATAAGTGTAAATTCGAAGGAAAAAATAAATGGATGTTTATTGGTCTTAAAAATTGTAATTCAAATAAATATATTTATTATTGTACATGTTATAATAAAATTTATAATGAAAAAAATGAAGGATTTAAAGTTCAACAAAATATTTGGAATGATAATGATATTTTTGGTTGTGGATTAGTATATCCACCAAATAATAATAAAAACGAAAATCCTTATGTTTTCTTTACAAAAAATGGAAAACAAGTTGGTAAATTAATAAAATATTTTTTTAAATTAATTTTTTAATTGAAAGGTAAAGCATTATTATTAAAAGAAAATTTTGATCTATATAAACCTTTTGTTGAACTGTATTGTTGTTCTGTGGAAGCAAATTTTGGAAATGATTTGACAACTAAACCTTTTAGTTACGACATTTCAGAAAAGGCTGTTTTAAAAGAATTTTATTATAATTCTGATTTAAGGTGCTTATAATTCTGATTTAAGGTGCTTATAATTCTGATTTTTTATAATTTAAATAATAAAAATATTTACAAAATTTATTAAGAAAAATTCATTAAAAAAAGAATTTTTACTTTTCGATTAACCTCAAAATTATTCTATTCAAATAAGGGAGAAGTTGAATGATTATAAATATTATCAACTATTTAAATTAAATTAATATAAATTAAATAATTTTTAAATATTTTAATTTATTTAAGGAAGAATTAAACAATTCTTGATGTCAAAATTAAATTGAAAGAAATCTGCTATTTTATTAAATAACTCGATATTTTTTTTGATTAATTTATAAATAGAATTTTAATATTTTAAAAATAATTCTATAAATTTATTTCGCCTAAAACAAAATTTTTTTGCTTACATTTTTTGAAAGGAAATTTTTAAAAAGGAAATTTTTGTGAGAAAAAATGAATTCAAATTGTTTAAATTATTAAATATATTAATTTAATTCTATTTGAACAATAAGATTATTACAAAGATTTAAAAATCAGAGGAATTCAGTAAAAATTGGTAAAGTTGGATATATTAGCCATTTTTAAAAATTATCATTTTCATATTCAATATGTACATTAATAACTTTTTAAGTACTTTCCAAATAATTTTTTCCAATTTATTTAACTTTCAAAAATAGGTAAATTAATAATTAATAATTTAATAAATATTTTTAGCGATAGAATTAATCTTGCTTATCAGAAAGTTATGGAGTTTAGATTTTATATTTTAAAAATTCAAAAATTAATTTAATTAAAGGGAAGGCACTATATGAAATGAATCCCTTAATCAAATTTTTTCCTATTCCTCAAAATAATTTTTCCTATATATTTTTCTGTTCTTTTCATTTGTGCCGTAAGGCGAAAGGATTAATTATAGACGCGAAAGGATTTCTTTACAATTTAAGTCGATCAAAAAGTATAATTTCAAAAAGGATTAATTTTTGGTGAAAGTCAAACGCGTTAGCCTAGTCATTTAACTTTTAAGTAAAGTTCTACAAAGTAAAGTTCTACGAGGAAAGCCAAAAATTAAATGAATAGACTAACGCATGTACCCAGACCAACTGGCCGTAGGTTCTGAAATGCGGAAGTATTGTAATAAACCTTGAAATAATTTTTAAAAAGTCAGATTGCCGGTGCATTTTATTCTAATTTTTCTTTCTAATCTTTTATGATTGACAGGAAAATAATTAATCCTTTCTCCTTACGGCACAAATGAAAAGAACAGAAAAATATATAGAAAAAATAACTTTTATGAGGAATAGGAAAAAATTTGATTAAGGGATTCATTTCATATAGAGTCAAAGGGAACATGAAAAGAATATAAAACAGAACAATGAACAAATTAAAGAAAAACAAAATAATGTTAATAAAATACTAAAGTATAAGTAAATTTTTGTACTTTTTTCTCGATGCTCTCGATTTTTGATATTTGGTTAAGAAAATGAAAATGAGAAGAAACTGAAGAAGAAAATAAAAAATTTGAATAAATAAAGACAAAAGGATTTTTTAATTTAAATTTTGAATTTAAATTAATTATTTGATTCTGTTTGTTTAAATTGTTAAAGATATTTATAATTATCTTTAATGATGCATAAGGATTGAAAATCAGTAAAAATCGGTAAAGCCTCAGATATTATTTTTAGGGGTTCTCGGTGAATCCATTATTGAATTTTAAAGATTAAAGAATTCATCCAAAAATTAATTGTAAAATCTTATAATTTTTAAGTTCTCTCATTGCCTTAATTTAAATTAATTTTGCTTATAAATTTCAGAAATTTAGGTTTTGTTAAGATTTTTTGAAAAAATCGATTTTAATTATTTGTTAAATTTTGTTTATTAAATTCAAAAAATACACACGTCAATTAATATAGGTAATATATTTTATTTAAAAATTTTTAAACATTTATTTTATAAATTAATGAAAATTAAACAAAATGATGAAATAATTTTAAAAAATATTGCTAATATTTTTAGAAAAATAAATATAAAATTATTTAAAAAAATAACAAAATTTATCAAAAATATAAATAAAAAACAAAAATATGTATAATTAAAATCATTATTTAATTCTCTCAATTTTAGTATGATAAATAGCTTCACTACTTTCTTGAGTACAAACAGAAAATTTAATTTTTGGATTATAAATATTTTCAAGTTGAAATATTTTATATTTAAAAGAATCTATTATATTTATAATTTTTAATGATCTTCCACTCAAATTAATTTTAGAGCATTTGCTATTATACAAAAATGTAATAGTTGGCACTATTTTTGAACAGCAATCTTTTGTTGTTTCAATATATTAAAAATAATTTTAAAAAATAATTTATTAATTTTAAAATTTAAGTTTCCAATTCCCGATCAAATATATATTTTTAATTTACGTAATTTGAACAAAAAATAAAAAAATAAATTTCTATTTGGACCCAACCAAATATTATTTAATAATTTATTTACATTAATTATCCGATTATATAAGGTATGTTCGTTAAATCCACTAATTACAACTTCTGAAATTCTATCTCCTTTATTTAATAATATCTTCAATAAAATGTTGTTGTATTCTTCAATTGTCTTTCGACTTATTGAATTTAAATTATAAAATGAAGGTAATTTAATTTTAAGAGATTCATTAATATTAATAAATTCAAAGGATTTCCATAAATAATCAAAATTAAAATCGAGAAGTATAAAGAAAGCTTTTGATCCATAAAGTTGAAAAGGAATTTCTTCTTTGTCAAAAAGTAATTTAATCATTTCTGGATTAAAAATATAGTAAATAGGATATGAAAATAAATTTCCATAAAAATAATTGGCGAATAATTCTAACCAGAAACGAATGATTTTCAATTCTTCTATACTTTCAGGATATACAGGCAATTTTATAACTAAAAAAAGATTTTTAAAAATTTTTTAGTTTTTTCGTGTTTGAGGAAAAAATGAAAATGATGGATAAATTAACATAAGCAGAAAGACGGAAGAAATAGTGTATAAAAAAGAGAGACGGTCTTCTTTTTTCTGCACCATTTCCATTCTTACTCTTAATTACGTAGTAAAAGCCAAGTTTATTTTAAATGTTTAAATTACTTTTTTCATCAATTATTACAACAATATCTTCACTACAGGGAAACTTTTGATTAAGAGATAAATAAGTTGAAATTTTTTTATTCAATGCAGACTGCCACTAAAAATTAAAAATAAATTTTTTTAATTGTAAATTGTAAAATTTCTCACCTTTTTTGAAAGTTGTTCATCCAATTGAAAATTTGTTAAATTAGGAGTAATAATTTTGCGCAATTTTAAATTATCTTTATTGCTATACTAAAGAAGTAAAAAATTTAAAAAATAAAAAATAAATTATTTTTAATTACAATATTTATATATCTAAATTTTTTGACTGCCAATTCTTTCCCATATCGTTTAATTAAATTATTAAAGTAACGATTAATTAATTGGAAATTAATTAATTGATCAAAATTTAAATATTTTAAGACGTCAAGTTTTGTTTCAACTGGTAGATTGAACATTTTATTTAAATTTTTTATCTGAAAAATAAATTAATTTGCTGTTATGCTGCTAAAGTCTTAAACAAATATGTTAAAAGACTCCACAGA